>JAODAL010073634.1:0-14669 GCA_025379985.1 Phyllomedusa bahiana
TTGTTTTTTGCACCCCTGCCCCATCCAGATTTTCTATTGAGGCTACACAGCGCTGGGTACAGTCGGTTTTTCAGTGGATTCAAAATACTGAATCTGCTGAAAACCCAAACCCCAAAACCCCAGTGCGTTAGACAGGAACAAAGGGAGCCCCCGGGTTTTTAATCCGTTAACCCTTGTACAGGACGGATTGGCTCAGGGAATTTCCCCAGTTGCTAGCTTGTGTGGTCACCTAGATGACAGCGGATGGCGGGGGATACGAGGAGTAGACTGAAAGCATCTTCTGTCAGGTCATGTGGAGAAGGGCAGGGAAGGCTGAGGACTTTTGTAATCAGGTCACCAGCAGAAGGTCAGAGCAGGCAGTGGACAAATGGAGAGGTCAGAAAAAAGCTGGAGGTCATAGCCGGGAAACGGTAAGAATCAACACCACTGGTGGGCCCCCCAAAACCAACTAAATATGGCCCCAAGAACAACCCACTGGGGGGCCCCGGCCCCCGGGGAAGATCAACTCCACTGGGGGCCCAAAAAATAAACCCCCTTGGGGGCCCCCAAGAATAAACTCTAGGCAAAAAAAGAATAACTGCATGGGGGACCCCAAGATTCAACTCCACTGGAGACCCCCAAGAATCACCCACTTGGGGCCCCCCAAAAATCAACTCCACGGGGCCCCAAATCAACCCCAGGTGGCCCCAAGAATCAATTTTCCCCAAAACCCTTCATGAACCCCCAAGACCAACCCCACTGGTGGGAAGTCCCCAGGGAATCAACCCAATTTACTGGTGGGCCCCAGAATAACCTATGGGGGGCCCCAAAAATGAACTTAAAAAAAATTTAACGGGTGGGCCCCAAAAAATCAATACACGGGGGCCCCCATGAAAAAGGGAAAACCTTTGAAGTCAAATCACAGTCAGAAGGTCAGGGCAGACTGTGGACAAACTGTGGTCAGAAACGATCCAGAGCTGGAAATAGGTGAGCCCACAACAATGCACATCAAAAGACCGGCAGCAAGTAGAGGGGGAGGCCCCCTTTTAGAAACATGAGGTAGATGGCAAAATGAGTGGTGCACGCAGATCCTTTAAATCACTGAGAACCTGAGTTGCAGGATCTAAGGAGGCCCCTGTTATTACCCCTTTTAAACCCCCGTAAAATCTAACTTACTATGATTAAGACACTTTGGTGCTTTAAAACGCGCCAGTTTTTCCCCCCTTTGGGTGGTGGGTGTACCTGATTTTAATATATTTTTCTACAATAAAGAACATTTTATAACTTCAACAGCGGTTGTGCTGGCCAATTTGGTCTCTTTCATCTGGACTTGGTTGCAGGGAATCTCCAGGTCGCTGCCCCCATGTGAAAACCACGGGGACACTAAAGAACCATGCAGTACCGGGGGGAGTGTCAAAAAAGGCATAGTCAGGCCATGAGCAGAAGGTCCCGGGCAGGCCCTAAAAGTAACATTTTTTAGTCAGTCCACAAGTAAAATTCGGGCAGGTGATGCTTTCATAGCGGTCACAAGCAGAAGGTCAGTTCAGGCAACAGGCAAATGGAGAAGTCAGGAAAAAGCTTAAGGTCATAACCGGGAAACAGCAAGAATAAACACCATTGGTAGGCCCCAAGACTCAACTTTACTGGTGAGCCCCAAGAATCCACATCACTGATGGGCCCCAAAAATGAACTTCACTAGTGGGCTCCAAGAATCAACTCCAAAGGTGGGCCCCAAGAATCAATTCCACTGGTTGGGCCCCCCAAGAACAATTCCCCAGGTGGCTCCAAGAATCGCTTTACTGGGGGGCCCCAAGAAACAACTCCACTGGTGGGCTCAAAGAATCAACTCCACTGGTGGACCCCAAGAATCAACTCCACTTGTGGCCCCAAGAATCAATTCCACTAGTGGGCCCCAACTATCAATTCCACTGGTGGCCCCAAACATCAACTCCACTGGTGGCCCCCAACTTTCAATTCACCTGTGGGCCCCAAACATCAACTCCACTGGTGGGCCCCAATAATCACCTCCACTGGTGGCCCCAAGAAACAACTCCACTGGTGGCCCCAAGAATCAACTCCACTGGTGAGCCCCAAGAATCATCTCCACTGTTGAGTCCCAAGAATCATCTCCACTGATGGGCACCAAGAATCAGCTCCGCTGGTGGATCTCAAGAATCAACTCCACTGGTGGCCCCAAGAATCATCTTCACTGGTGGGCACCAAGAATCAACTCCACTGGTAGACCCCAAGAATTATCTCCACTGGTGGGCCTCAAGAATCAATTCCAATGATGGCCCCAAGAATCATCTCCACTGGTGGGCCTCAAGAATCATCTCCACTGGTGGCCCCAAGAATCAACTCCACTGGTGAGCCCCAAGAATCATCTCCACTGGTGAGCCCCAAGAATCATCTCCACTGGTGGATCTCAAGAATCAACTCCACTGGTGGATCTCAAGAATCATCTCCACTGGTGGCCCCAAGAATCATCTCCAGTGGTGGCCCCAAGAATCATCTCCAGTGGTGGCCCCAAGAATCATCTCCACTGGTGGGTCCAAGAATCATCTCCATTGGTGGCCCCAAGAATCATCTCCACTGGTGGGCCCCAGTAACCCCAGTCCAACACTGTGCGGGGAGCGGTCATGTGATCCTGCCTTCCATCATTACTCCCCTTACTTCTCAATTCCTTTGTGGAAACATTTCACAAGTTTTCCTGGAAGTAAAGACCATAATTATTTATATTCCAGGATTTTTCTGTTTTTAGTTGCTTTTCTTTTCCATTAATCCTTCTTCCCAGAACCGCGTTATCGCAAATCCTCCTTCTCGGGGATAATAGCACGAATTGGTGAAAAATCGTTATTGTACGGATCAAAGTCACCTGGAATGTGTCAGCGAGGAGCAGCCTCCAGATGTTCTCAAGTATCTTTTGTTTCTTCCTGAAGGTCTGGACCAGAGACGCCATGTTTGAGTCATTTTAGCCATAAAGGCCATAAAAGCAGATTAATGGTTGTTTTGCTGGAGCTGCAGAGGGAGGGGGTGTTGTGCGCAGCAGCTGCGGCGTGAAGGTGCATGGTGTCCCTCACGAAGGCCTCACGGGTGTGATGTTCACGCCGTGGAAGAGGGGAAGTAACAACATATTATGCAACAGGAGAGTATTACAGAGATGTGAGGTCAAGCGCTGGTCATTGCGTCCATCTGACCGCTGACCTACGGACGAGTTCACACTTGCACTAATATCACTTATGCAATCCACCCCTGCAGAGGAAACCGTGCACCACACAGGAGGAGTAACATCCCTGCACAAGTAGTGAGGGGCCCTCAAAGCTTCACAATGGGGCTCCCTCTTGGTATAGACGCACTTCAACCCTTCCTTGGCGAAAAAAAATGGCAGCGGGGTCACTGCTAACAGTGCAGGGCGAGGGGTCCCTCGGCGGGACCATTGTGGTGGGTGGGCCCTGTGTCTGGTCATTGGGGGGGCTCCACAGTGATTAATAGCAATAGAATTGCAGGATTGCTACTATTCTGATTAGAAAAAACTCTTCGGGTCTAGTACAAGATGGGGCAATCCTAAAACTGGGGGTATTCCAAAGTCCTGACAATGTATCCGGTCCATATTTGTACTATCGGTCTATGGTCTGGCACTGCCCCACAGCTTCAGCCAAGACTATGGTGTATGCTCACATGAGAGAAGCGTGGTGGCTCAGTGGTTAGCACAGTACGGCTTGGTGGCTCAGTGGTTAGCACAGTACAGCTTGGTGGCTCAGTGGTTAGCACAGTACAGCTTGGTGGCTCGGCTGTTAGCACAGTACAGCACAGTGGCTAAGTGGTTAGCACAGTACAGCATGATGGCTCAGTGCTTAGCACAGTACAGCTTGGTGGCTCAGTGGTTAGCACAGTACAGCTTGGTAGCTCAGTGGTTAGCACAGTACAGCTTGGTGGCTCAGTGGTTAGCACAGTACAGCTTGGTGGCTCAGTGGTTAGCACAGTACAGCTTGGTGGCTCGGCTGTTAGCACAGTACAGCTTGGTTGGCACAGTGCTTAGCACAGAACAGCTGGTGGCTCGGTGTTTAGCACAGTACAGCACAGTGGCTAAGTGGTTAGCACAGTACAGCATGATGGCTCAGTGCTTAGCACAGTACAGCTTGGTGGCTCGGCTGTTAGCACAGTACAGCACAGTGGCTAAGTGGTTAGCACAGTACAGCATGATGGCTCAGTGCTTAGCACAGTACAGCTTGGTGGCTCAGTGGTGAGCACAGTACAGCATGGTGGCTCAGTGGTGAGCACAGTACAGCTTGGTGGCTCAGTGGTTAGCACAGTACAGCTTGGTGGCTCGGCTGTTAGCACAGTACAGCACAGTGGCTAAGTGGTTAGCACAGTAAAGCATGATGGCTCAGTGCTTAGCACAGTACAGCTTGGTGGCTCAGTGGTTAGCACAGTACAGCATGGTTGCTCAGTGGTTAGCACAGTACAGCTTGGTGGCTCAGTGGTTAGCACAGTGCAGCACAGTGGCTCAGTGGTTAGCACAGTACAGCTTGGTGGCTCAGTGGTTAGCACAGTGCAGCACAGTGGCTCAGTGGTTAGCACAGTACAGCTTGGTGGCTCAGTGGTTAGCACAGTACAGCACAGTGGATCAGTGGTTAGCACAGTACAGCACAGTGCCTCCGTGGTTAGCACAATACAGCTTGGTGGCTCAGTGTTTAGCACTGTACAGCTTGGTGGCTCTGTGGTGAGCACAGTGCAGCCCAGTGGCTCAGTGGTTAGCACAGTGTAGCATGGTAGCTGAGCTGTTAGTGCATGTAGCACATGGCTCAGTGGTTAGCACAGCACAGTGGCTTAGTGGTTAGCAGAGACCCCTCATTCATCACTTTTACGGTATGTACTGTTCTTATGGGACTGCACTCACTCCCGGCTTCTATTTTGGTCCAATCTGCCGTACATCTAAGGCTGTGTCCACACGGCAGAGTGTAGAATATTGGTTGGATTTTAATTAGAATGTGACCAGTACAGTTTACAGTTGTTTTGTGTTTTTTTTGTTGTTGCGGTTTTCGGGTTTCCGGCGCCCTCTGCCATAGAGCAGTATTATAATCGGGCATTTTCAGGCGGATTATAGAACATGTTCTAAATTTTTTGGTTGGATTTCGTATTTGAAATCCGATCTCAGAATATCTGAGCTGTGTAGACTACAGCTTGGATTTTCTGTTGAGGTCTATGGGGGTTTACAGTCAGATTTTCTGTTGAGATCTATGGGGACTGGTTTACAGTCGGATTTTCTGTTGAGGTTTATGGGGACTGGTTTACAGTCGGATTTTCTGTTGAGGTCTATGGGAGTTTACAGTCGGATTTTCTGTTGAGGTCTATGGGAGTTTACAGTCGGATTTCATATTGAGGTCTATGGGGGTTTACAGTCGGATTTTCTATTGAGATCTATGGGGCACTGGTTTACAGTCAGATTTTCTGTTGAGGTCTATGGGGTGGGTTTACAGTCAGATTTTCTATTGAGATCTATGGGGACTGGTTTACAGTCGGATTTTCTGTTGAGGTCTATGGGGACTGGTTTACAGTCGGATTTTCTGTTGAGGTCTATGGGAGTTTACAGTTGGATTTTCTGTTGAGGTCTATGGGAGTTTACAGTCGGATTTCCTATTGAGGTCTATGGGGGTTTACAGTCGGATTTTCTATTGAGATCTATGGGGCACTGGTTTACAGTCAGATTTTCTGTTGAGGTCTATGGGAGTTTACAGTCGGATTTTCTATTAAGGCTATGGGAGTTTACAGTCGGATTTTCTATTAAGGCTATGGGGGTTTACAGTCGGATTTTCTATTGAGATCTATGGGGAGTGGTTTACAGTCGGATTTTATGTTGAGGTCTCTGGGGACTGGGTTACAGTGGGATTTTGTGTTGAGGTCTATGGGAGTTTACAGTCGGATTTTCTGTTGAGGTCTAGGGGAGTTTACAGTCGGATTTCCTATTGAGGTCTATGGGGGTTTACAGTCGGATTTTCTATTGAGATCTATGGGGCACTGGTTTACAGTCAGATTTTCTGTTGAGGTCTATGGGGGTTTACAGTCGGATTTTCTATTAAGGCTATGGGGGTTTACAGTCGGATTTTCTATTGAGGTCTATGGGGGTTTACAGTCGGATTTCCTGTTGAGGTCTATGTGGGTTCACAGTTGGATTTTTGCGGATTCTAAATTCTGAATCCACTTTACAATCTGACTGTAAAGCAGTGAGACATGGCCTAAGGGACCAGAAGACACGTGACAGGTGAATAGTGCGAGCTCAGCCCCGCGCTGATCTGTGTCCTCGAAGGATTATTATTTCTAATATTTTTTAGACTTTTTGACTACATTTAATTAAAGTGACATCTGCACCTCAGGTATTTGCGCTGCGGCGTGAAACGCGAGGATTTCTCAAGGGGATTCATGTACGACAGGAATGAGCCATCATTCCCCAAAGTCTTACATTGTCCTTACAAGCTTTTCTGTTCCCAGATGGGTCAGGACTCTCCCAGCCACATTGTATCCCGAGTCCGTTAACCCCTCAGTGTCCGACCCATTTCCATAAATGCCGTATACCTGATTGAGGTTTCTGTTTCCTTTTATTTATTTGCACTGTTTGATCAATTACTAAGGAGTACAGAGGAAGGGAGTAGAATGATAGCACCTGGGGTTGAACACTTGCTCAGCAGTGAGTGTGTGTGATTACTAAGGAGTACAGAGCAAGGGAGTAGAATGATAGCACCTGGGGTTGAACACTCGCTCAGCAGTGAGTGTGTGTGATTACTAGGGAGTACAGAGCAAGGGAGTAGAATGATAGCACCTGGGGTTTAACACTCGCTCAGCAGTGAGTGTGTGTGATTACTAGGGAGTACAGAGCAAGGGATAGAATGATAGCACCTGGGGTTGAACACTCGCTTTAGCAGTGAGTGGTGTGTGATTACTAAGGAGTACAGAGGGAGGGGGAAAAAATGATAGCCTGGGTTGAACACTCGCTCAGCAGTGAGTGTGTGTGATTACTAGGGAGTACAGAGCAAGGGAGTAGAATGATAGCACCTGGGGTTTAACACTCGCTCATCAGTTAGTGTGTGTGATCACTAAGGAATATAGATGGTGGGAGTAGCATGATAGCACCTGGGGTTGAACACTTGCTCAGCAGTAAGTGTGTGTGATCACTAAGGAATATAGATGGTGGGAGTAGCATGACAGCACCTGGGGTTGAACCCTCGCTCAGCAGTGAGTGTGTGTGATTACTAAGGAGTACAGAGGAAGGGAGTAGAATGACAGCACCTGGGATTGAACACTCAATCAGCAGTAAGTGTGTGTGATTAATAAGGAGTAGAGAGGACGGGAGTAGAATGACAGCACCTTGGGTTGAACATTCGCTCAGCAAGGAGTGTGTGTGATTACTAAGGAGTACAGAGGATGTGGGGGTGTTGTTACGGGTCCGTCGAGCGAGCTGAATGATACGTTATCTGTATCTTGAGAGTCGGCACGATTCCGGTGACAACGCTGTTTTGTCGTATTTGTTATATTTTACTACTTTTATAAATAATTAAAAATTTTTCTTCCATGTTTTTCCTAGCCCAAAAACTTTTTTAGTTTTCCTCTGGCAGAGCCGTGTTGGGGGCTCATTATTTATGGGGCAAGGTCTAGTTTTATTGATACCAATTTGGAGCGTTGGCAACTTTTTAATCCTTTTTAGTTTAAGGGGTTATCTCACTACATTCATTCATCTCACCTCAGTCCTGTTTACTTGGTTTCACTTGAATTCAGGGCCTGTTTTCTGGGTTTACTAGGGTTTCAGTAGAAGCCAGCTGTAGCATAGCAACAAGTCTGGCAGCCTTCAGGAGGATCAAACGCTATGTACTATTGTGCCCCGTGCTGGCAGCCAAATTTGGGGGAAATCAAACAGGTTTTTTTTGCTATAGCAACCAGTGCTGGCAGCCTATCAGGAGAGATGAACAGGTCTTAGCCTATAGCAACCAGCGCTCAGCCATCGGAGGATGGGAAAAGGTCGTAGCTATGAACCATCTGGCAGCCCATCAGGAGAATGGAAAGGCTTTAGCTAAAGCAAAACCAGCCTACGCCATCAAGAGATGGAAAAAGGGCTGTAGCAAAAACAACCCTGCTGGCAGCCATCAAGAGATGGGAAAAGGTCTTTAGCTAATAACCCAGCGCTAGCACCTATCAGGAGAGATGGAACATCTGTAGCTATAGCAACCAGTGCTGCAGTATCAGGAGAGATGGAACAGGGCTTTAGCTAAAAAACCAGTGCTGGGAGCCATTAGGAGAGATGGAAAAAGGTCTGTCTATAGCAACCAGTGCTGGCGCCTATCAGGAGAGTGGAACAGGTCTGTAGCTTAGCAAACCAGTTGGGGCGCCTTTCAGGAAGAGGAATGGGTCTTTTAGCTATAGACCGTGCTGGGCCCTATCAGGAAAAGAAAACAGGTTTTGGGGGCTATGGAACCACCTCAGTTATCAGGAGAATAAACGGTTTCTTATCTTTTGCACCAGGCTGGCACCCCAATAGGGAGAGATCAAACGGGTCTTAGCTATACAACCAGTGCGGGCATCTATCAAAGAGATTGAGCAGGTCTGTATCTATAGCAACCATGGGGGCACCCTATCGGGAGAGACAAACAGGTCTGAGAAGCGACCATGCTGGCACCAAAAAAGGAGAGATCAAACAGGTCTGTACTATAGCGACCCTGAGGGACTGATCCCCCAACAAGAGGGGTATCTGGGAATAGGGGGGACACTGTTAACGGGGACACTTTTGCAAAGTGACTTGTTTTTGAAGTTTTTTAACTAAAAAGCACGACCCCCGTAGTGAGAACAACCCCTTTAAAAAGTTTTTTCCAGGAATGAAGCCCCGAAAAACCACAATGCGAAGTTTTGTTGAGAGTTTTTTACTGCATTCACCATGAGGGATAAATAACATGATATTGTATGGACGCGGTGCTACAAACTATGTTAATGTATATATATATATATACACCACGCGTCCGTACAATATAATGTGATTAATAACATTTTAATAACATTAAGAATTACTGTAAAAAAAACTAAAACATTGAAACAAAAAATGAAAACAAGATAACATATAGAGTTGAAACCAGCAGTTTCCCTCCTTCTATATAAATCCCCATCTGCAGGTTTCTCCCTCCCCTCTATATAAAGCCCCATCTGCAGGTTTCTCCCTCCCTCTATATAAAGCCCCCATCTGCAGGTTTCTCCCTCCCTCTATATAAAGCCCCATCTGCAGGTTTCCCTCCCTCTATATAAAGCCCCATCTGCAGGTTTCTCCCTCCCTCTATATAAAGCCCCATCTGCAGGTTTCTCCCTCCCTCTACATAAAGCCCCATCTGCAGGACTCTTCCACCACTATATAAAGCCCCATCTGCAGGTTTTTCTCTCTCTCTGACATGAAATCAGAATAAACCTTCCCCGTTTTAGGTCAATTAGGAACCAAAATTATTTATATTCCCCAAATGCAGAATAATGAGAGAGAGAATTTTTAAGGCATTTTTATTACTTTCTACAAAGTCAGAAGTTTCCTCCATTTCATTAGTATTTGGTGGCTTTGCCCTTAAACTGTAGGACTTGGGTCAAATGTTCTGGATCCTTCCACTACGTTCTCACAATAGTTGGTGGGAATTTTGTCCCATTCCTCCTGACAGACCTGGTGTAACTGA
Organism: Phyllomedusa bahiana; assembly: GCA_025379985.1. NCBI lineage: Eukaryota > Metazoa > Chordata > Amphibia > Anura > Hylidae > Phyllomedusa > Phyllomedusa bahiana. The sequence continues at coordinate 9,672 of JAODAL010073634.1, forward strand.
GCCATGTTTGGGGTCACCTTGCTCGCATCTGACTTTTCAGCTTTGCCCACACATTTCCAATAGGATTGAGATCAGGGCTTTGTGATGGCCGCTCCAAAACATTGACTTGGTTCTCCTTAAGCCACTTTGTAACCAGTTTGGCGGTAGCTTCGGGTCATTATTTATTTGAAAGGTCCATTTTCGCCCAAGCTGTAACTTCCTGTCTGATGTCTTGAGATGTTGCATCAGTATTGCCACATAGGGCGACATGTATGAAATTTGGCATTAACACGCCAAATTTTATGTGCCTAACAATAGTCTAGAAGGCACCAGATTTATGAATCCGCTCTACAGCGGGTCATAAATCAGGCACATTCTAGCACTCGGGCAACAGTTCGGATTAGGTATACCACATTGAAAGTGCTCTACCTGTTCCAGCTGTAATGCGCCCCCAGAAATGTCATAGCGAAGCTACAAATATGTAGCATCGCTACGGTTCTAGTGCGCCCCGCCTCCCGAGATCGGGCGGACTGCAAAGCACTGCTGGCACTATGTAGTGCGCCCTGGAGTGGGGTGCGGGAGATTTAAAAATGTGTGAAAGGGGCTGCGCCTGATATCGGGCTGAAAAGACACCAGATATCTGGTGCAGCCCCATTCATACATGTCACCCCTAATCTTCATTCCTCATGATGCCATCTATTTTGTGAAGTGCACCAGTCCCTCCTGCAGCAGAACAACCCCACAACATGATGCAGCCACCCCCGTGTCTCACAGTTGGGAGGGTGTTCTTAGATTTCAAAAGCTTCTCCCTTTTTTCTCCAAACGTAATGATGATCATTATGGCCAAACGGTTTAATTTTAGTTTCGTCAGACCACAGGACCTGTCTCTAGAAATATAGGTTTTTGTTCCTGTACATTTGCAAACATGAATCTGGCTTTTCTATATTTCTTTTGGAGTAATGGCTTCTTCCTGGCAGAGCGGCCTTTCAGCTCATGTTGATCCAGGACTCGTCTCACTGTGGATAGTGACACACTCTTACCAGCTTCCGCAGCATCTTCACAAGGTCTTTTGCTTTTGTTCTTGGGTTGATATGCACATGTCGGACCAAAGCGCATTCATCTCTGAGACACAGAACCCATCTCCTTCCTGAGCTCTGTGATGGCCGGACATTCCCATCTTGTTTGTACTTGTGTATAATTGTTTGTACAGATGAACGAGGCCCCTTCAGGTATCTGGAAATTGCACCCACGAATGATCCAGACTTGTGTAAGTCCACAATTCTCTTCCTGATATCTTGGCTGATTTCTTTAGACTTTCCTATGATGTTACACACAGAAGCAGAGTGTTTCTGGTGTGCATAACAAATACATCCACAGCTGTGTCTCTAATTAACTCAAATGTCCGCAATAAACAGAATCTCATCATACGGGTGGTCCCAAATTGTGTAAAGGCGGAGACATTCCAGTGTATGGAAACTTCTGACTCTGCAGAAAGTAATAAAAATGCCTTAAAAATTCTCCCTCTCATTATTCTACATTTGGCAAATAGAAATATTTTTGGTTCCTAATTGACCTAAAACAGGGAAGGTTTATTCTGATTTCAGGTCAGAGAGTGAGAGAAACCTGCAGACGGGGCTTTATATAGAGGGGAGGGAGAAACCTGCAGACGGGGCTTTATATAGAGTGGATGGAAACTTCTGGTTTCAAATGTATATTTTCAGTATGGAGTACAATCATCAAGGGATCACATGTTCAAGTCTTCTAGATGGATAAAAAATGACTGTTAAAAAAAAACCAAAAAAGAAAACGTTAATTTATATACAAATCAACGTGTGGGGATAATAACATGATATTGTATGGACGCAGTGGTATATATAGAAATTAACATAATTTATACCACCCCATCTATGCAATCACGTCATTAACCCTGCATATACATATATATATATATACAGTGGCAAAGTGACCTTAGGAGGTCGCAGGTTTCTGCCGTTAGGTGGAGGAGACCCGCTGCAGACGTGCCACTGCATACCTGGTCTCGGTGGGGGAAGGCAACGATTTTGTAGGTTGCTGACACATGTATCTAGCATGGCTGCTATACGGCCAAGTATGGGTGGCTTTTCACAGGAAAGTCATAGTGTTGGGTGGGAGGCCGTCCCCACGTCGCTGGACAGGCTTTTGGCGGGTCCATGGAGGCCTATAAAAAGCCTGGTACTGCAGGTAATCTGGGGACGTGATTTGCTGGAAGTTGGAGCAGCGTAGCTGAGGTGAGCGCTCTGGCTACCAGAGGTTTGGGGGAAGCCTGTACCATACTGTACTGGGAGAGTACAGTGCTGGACATTAGGTCCACACCACTGAGATTAGACAGGGTCTCTAATGGTGTTTAGGCAGTGGATCGTCGGCCTGAGGTTTTCGGTTGTTTGTTTTATGTTTTCTGTAACTTGTACCCGAATAAAATTGGTTGAGGCCAGTTGGACAGAAACCGTGTGGTCCATGTGATATATCGCAGTAGCAGCCCGCTTGCCAAAGCAGTGATCAAACAAAGATCTGTTTATGTAAAGAGCTGTGCGTAGCTACAATGTAGTTGAGTGGTTAGCACTTCTGTCTTTCAGCATAGGAGTTCTAGGTTCATATCCCTGCAGGAAACAAATGTGGATTTTTTCTCTCAATGCACAGACCTGATTGAGGTTTCTTTTTCCTTTTATTTATTTGCACTGTTTTACTAATTACTAAGGAGAACAGAGGAAGGGAGTAGAATTACAGCACCCGGGGTTGAACACTCGCTCAGCAGTGAGTGTGTGTGATTACTAAGGAGGATGGGAGTAGATGACAGCACCTGGGGTTAAACACTCGCTCAGCAGTTGAGTCGTGGTGTGATTAAATTAAGGAGTATTACAGAGGATGGGAGTAGAATGACAGCACCTGAGTAAAAACACTCGCTCAGCAGTGAGTGTGTGTGATTAATAAGGAGTAAAGAGGACAGGAGTAGTATGACAGCACCAGGGGTTGAACATTCGCTCAGCAGTGAGTGTGTGTGATTACTAAGGAGTACAGAGGATGAGAGTAGAATGACAGCACCTGGGGTTGAACACTTGCTCAGCAGTGAGTGTGTAGTGATTACTAAGAAGTACAGAGGGTGGGAGTAGAATGACAGCACCAGGGGTTGAACATTCGCTCAGCAGTGAGTGTGTGTGATTACTAAAAAGTATACAGGACAGGAGTAGAATGACAGCACCCGGGGTTTAACACTCACTCAGCAGTGAGTGTGTGTGATTACTAAAAAGTATACAGGACAGGAGTAGAATGACAGCACCTGGGGTTGAACATTTGCTCAGCAGTGAGTGTGTGTGATTGCAAAGGAGTACAAAGTATGGGAATAGAATGAAAGCACTCGGGGTTAAACACTTGCTCAGCAGTGAGTGTGTGTGATTACTAAGCAGAGAGGAGACTGACAGTAGCTTCCTGAGAGGAGAGGTGATGTCTGAGCATGCGTGGCCAGAACTGAGGAGCTCTTGTCACTGGTCGTTTCCCCTGCAGATGAGCTGTGCACTATGGATCACTAAGGGAGCGGCTAAAACAAAAATGGTGCAGAATTTTTTATACCAATGAATGGTAAAAATGTTTATTATTTAATTTTCAGTTTCCCACAGTAATTTTACTCTGTGGTAAAATCCCTTTAAGATTGAATTTGTGCATCCTGAGCTTCCTGGTTCATCCCCACAGCTGCAGAACTGAAGCCACTAGGGAATTCTAGGAAATTGTTCAAGAGTAATCCGACTCAGTGTACCAGTAAGAACTGCATGACAATTGGGCATCAAAGCCATAACATAGGCGAATGAGTGAAGGACTGGGGGGGGAGAGGTTTCTTTATATTTAAAGGGGAAGTGTTCTTAAATTCCGCACCCCAACCCGGCCATGACTTCCAAGCAGCTGAAAATGATTTCTCTTTAATTTGAGAGGGACTTAGTAATTATCAGCAGGGATGCGGCAGACATCACGGCTCCAGAGACCCCGGAGAGTAGTAAAATTGCGCTGAGATCTGGCCCAGTTTGAGTCAGTTTTCTCTAACGAGCCCAATGCAGAAGATCTCGCGTCTCCTTATCAGTCGTTTGCAAGTGTCGATATACAGGTGAGATTCCAGCTGCGTCTTATAGATCCTCTAATTAAACAGCCAATGAAAAAATGGCATTATTTTGCAAAAATTGGGCAATTATAGGAAACCAGTGCCCGTCCTAAACCCATTTTATTATAACCCCCCCATCCCCATCACAATATATAGGAACCACCTATTAGCTTAGATCACAACATTAGGGGGATAGTCTGTTAAAGTGGATTAATACTGATCTTCTGGTATTTCTCATTTAAAGGGACACTCCACCATCTTCAGCCCTGTAGTCAGTACATGTGATGCAGCATCTGTCACGCTTCTTCACTCCTCTCATACTGTTTCCGTTATGTTTCAGTTGTTTTATTTTTTTATCTGTGGGACAATGTCCTATAAACTGGAAACCATCAGCAAGGAAATGTCCAAACATAGCAGGAGAGAAGACCCTCCCCAAAGGGTATCAGGATCAGTATCAGCCATTAGGGATGTCTACTTTGTCCGCAAATTTGGTATCTATGTAGCCCTAGATATACCCCTAGGTGAACAGCGGCTTCTTATTTCCCCCGTAGGTGATCACTGATTGTTGGGTCCAAGCTGCTGGGGCTCTAAGAATGGGTCAGATCTAGATTCCATAACTTCCATTCATTTCACTGGAGAGTGACCACACAGGTCCTTGTGCAGAGATGTATGGAGGGTGGCAGGTTATGGATGGAGATTACATGAGGGGAGGTATCAAGAGAAGAGCACAAAGTAATGGAGAAGGCAAAGGACAGGTCTAGGAGGAGGAGCACAGAGTAATGGAGAAGGCAGAGGACAGGTCTGGTAGGAGATGCACAGAATAATAAGAGGATGCAGGAAAAGTCAAGAGGAAAAGGGGAAAAAATTTATGGAAAAAGGAGAGGAAGGTTTAGGAA
>JAODAL010073635.1:0-14669 GCA_025379985.1 Phyllomedusa bahiana
TAAAAGGGGGGGTGCTTTCCTTGAAAAAAATTTTACATCCATTCTGACAACAATCTTAGGGGATCGTCTTGGAACAAATACGGGAGATTTTTGGGTAATAATCTTTTTGATATGATTGAACTCACTACTATATGTAGTAAACAAAGATTGGACTTTGTATTTTTTTATTATTTTTTTTGGGTAAAAATTTTTTTTTAGAATATAACAAGTCTGATTTTTCTCGTTTTTCAATCTTATAACTGTCTATCCAACGCCATTTTGGGTACCACCTTTTTCGTAATCTATCAAAAAACATTTTCTGTTCCAATTTTCAAAACTTGTTTTAGATGAACAGTTTCTCTTCGCTCTAACTAATTCCTCCATATGAAATAGTTTTTAAATGTATGCACTGGTGAAAGAACGGCATGGAGTATGTTGTTACTAGCTGTAGGTTTTCTAAATGTTGATGTATAAATTCTTTTATCCTCAGAACAACCAATCAAAGAAAGATCCAAAAAATTAGTAGCAGTATTTGTGAATTGGAATGTAAAAAAAAAACCAAAAGCATTATTATTGAGATATGAAACAAATGCTGTGGGATGTCACATCAAAAATTCAAATAGACGATGACGTCACCCTATGTAACGCCCGTCAAGAAATTAAATATGGTTCACAATGGATTGTATTCAGTAAAAACAAAACATTCCTCAAACCACGATACAAAAAGGTTTGCAAAAGAAGGGGAAAATTTGGCTCCCATACAGCTCCTATCTTCTGAAGGTAGAATGTGTTCAAAACATAAAATAGTTGTGAGAAAGTAAATAATCTATTACCATCAGAATATAATCAATCACATCATCCTTATATGTGAAATTTTTCCCTTAGATGGAACTCTATTGCCTTCAATCCCAAGTAATGTGGAATTGTTGTGTATAGCGATTCAATACGCACGTTAGAACTACATTGTTCACACCATTCAAATTGATCCACCATTTGCAAAACATGTTTTGTATCTTTAAGAAAGCCCAAAAAATCTCTGAACTAGAGGCTGCAAAAGAACATCCACCCACTCACAAATTCGTTCATTTAACCTTCGTTTGTGAATTATGCTACAGGAAAATTGTATTTTTTGGCAGTGAAAAAGACGGTTTCTTGGAGTCACAACAGCAGCAGAACAACGCTTAATTAACCCCCGGATGTAAATTGCGCAAAAGAATTGAGCAGCCAAAAATGAAGTGGTATTTGTATTATAAAAACGCTGTTTTTTTTAAATGAATACAACAGGAACTGGCTTAGATGCCCCCTTGGGTATTCAATGTGCTGTGAGCAGATAGCATTACATTTTATATGCACTGGACTTCAGATCCAATATACCAAAAAATCAGAAATAGAACATTAAGAGAAGCAGTCTCTGAGACAAGCTGAGACACCCCACAAAAATCGCGTAATAAAATCGTTTCTCAGTAACAATCAGCCGCGGCAGCACCTTCCCTGATCGTACAGTGAGAGCGGGATGAGCTCCCAGCGTCGCGCCTGGACTTAATAGTGCGGGGACGTCACAGAATCCCGCCGGTCCCTTGATTGGCTTCACTCTGCCATGTCATGCAGGCTATGCCCTTCTTCCTCCCAGAGTGCTTTGCCCCATGTAGCGCCATGTGCTCGCAGCCATTTTATCAATCAAAAGCGCACTTCGTTCACCCGAAGTACCCCAAACTTCGACTTCGTTCAGAACCAAAGTTTTCCGGAAATTCTAAATGAATTCCACTTCGTTAGAATCGATTCGCCCATCTCTAGTCATATCATTACTAGTGATCAGCGATTACGTCGACTATCATCATCTGGTCGATAGTCGATGTCGTCAATTATCATGACGATATCCGATAGTTGATAACAGATTATCGCCGATGACCATTAAAGTCTATGGGAGAGGAACAACACTTTCATTCTTACACCCAAACAGGGCTGGAGAAGCTGGAATAAACATCCACATCAGGAAACTGGATACGTGCTACATCTTAGGCAACACACTTGTCACGTACCCGGACGTAGGAGGTGAATCCGCTGGACCACCGCAAGCGATGGTGTAAGCCACGCCAGGGAACGGAATCTAAGTAGGTCCCGGTTTTCACCAGAGCCCGCCGCAAAGCGGGATGGACTCGCTGCGGCGGGAGTCTACCACCTCGTTACCCCTGACGTGACTTGCTTGCGGTGGCAGCCAAGGTATAGCGTGGTGCAGAATCGTCAGGCAGGCTCGTAGTCGGGGACAGGCAGAAGGTCAGGGCAGGCGGCACAGGTTCGTGGTCGTGGACAGGCACTAGGTCAGGGCAGGCGGCAAGATGCGTGGTCGAGGAACGGAAGCTAGTGGTACGGTACACGGTAAGTCAGAACAAGGCTAGTAACGCTTTCTCTATAGGCTGAAATGGCACTAAAGATCCGGCAACAGCCCCAGGAAGGGGCAGGCTTAAATAAGGGCAGTGACCGGCAATAGCCAATTACCGGTGCACTAGCCCTTTAAATCTCGCAGTGCCGGCACGCGCCTTAGATGTCAGGGACGCGCGCACCGGGAGGCTGAGACCGCAACAGGAGCGCAGCCGGGTAAGTAGAGAGGAGCCGGGCCGGCCGGGTGAGCGCGCCCACCGCCCGTCATGCGGGCGGCGGTGCCGCACGTACGGCGACCACGGGTGTGCCCGCGACCCGGGACGGGGGTCGCGGGCCCACCCGTGACAATACTTAGGTTATAAAAGTCACAGAAAAAAAGTCACAGACCATTCACTATCCCTGTCTTGTACCACAGCATGACCCTTAAACCTGCATGACCCACAAATTAAAAAGTGCCAGAAGGCAGTACTATTTAAACCATCATTTTACTTGAACTGGAAATTGATTATCCATGTCCTGGGCCACAGCATGAGCCCCGAACCTGCATGACCCCCAGATTAAAAAAGTGCTGAAAAAAGGAGTCTTTGAACCACCATTTGACTTGAACTGGACATTGACTACATCTGTCCTGGATTGCAGTATGACCATTAAACCTGTCTGAACCACAGATTAAAAAGTGCCGGAAAAAGGAGACTTTGAACCACCATTTTAGTTTCACTGGACATAGACTATCCCTGTCCTGGGCCACAGCATGAGCCCCAAACCTGCATGACCCACAGATTAAAAAGTGCCAGAAAAATGAGTCATTCAACCACCCTTTTAGTTGAAGTGGACATTGACTATACCTGTTCTGTACCACAGTTTGACCATTAAAACTGTCTGACCCACAGATTAAAAAGTGCCGGAAAAAGGTGTCTTTCAACCACCATTTTAGTTTCACTGGACATAGACTATTCCTGTCCTGGGCCACAGCATGAGCCCCAAACCTGCATGACCCCCAGATTTAAAAAGTACCGGAAAAAGAAGTCTTTCAACCACCATTTCAGTTAAACTGGACATTCACTATCCATGTCCTGGACTGCAGTATGACCCAAAACCCCTCACAGGTGCCCTTATGAACCATCAGCAGAAAATTTCGCAATAAGAAATAAACTATATTAAAAACAACTCATTTTCCAATACTGCTGCTGCTAGAGCTACTTGCCATTCTACTGGTGACATTGTTCCACCGTGATATTAGAATGTGAAGCAAACGAAACAGATGTCCTCAGTAGGCCAACGAGGCCTGTCTGAAAATCCTGCATTCTACTGTCAAGTGGGTTAAAGGAAATTACTGATCAAAGTGGGTGAGGCTGTAAACGTGGATCACGCAGGTTCAGCTAGCAGGGACGGAAAGGCCGTGACTGGGAGGACGAGGAGGTAAGACTCCTGGATGCAGGTTGCATTAACCATTGAAGAACAGATTGGCGATGCTGTCCGTTACTGAGATTCGCAGGGCCCTGACCCAGCGATGACAGGCCTGACGGTCCTGCAACCGACGATCCACTGGCATGCGTGTTGTCGCCAGCACTGGAAGGAGCACCTTCTCTCGTACCTCTACCTCCATGTCCTACCCCCCTCTTTGCTCGCTTACCAACTGCATTTCGCTCCATGTTCAGAAAGATATAATTTTTAAAAAGGTATGGAAGATTTTTTGACAGTCTCTTATTGAAAGACGGCAAATCACAGCTAAATCACAGTTAAATCCCTCTAATTTCCCTATAGTCAAACTGTAATGTTTCTTGCGAATACCTGTGAAATGCGGTCTGGTGGAAGAACCGTAAGACAAAATCAACAGTGTTCTTCCTTCAGTCCCTGGGATTTAAAACTGCCCAGTAGGACTAGGAATTGATAGTTTTCAACAAAATATCATACAAGTGCGCTATCTGCGCCAAACTGAGATTCACCGAGCGCAATAAAACTATTCAGAAGTTGCACGGATGAGAAATTTCGTTTTTTGCAGCAATGACAAACGAGAAGAGTTATTAGAGAATTGTCGTACAGGGTCTCTATTTGAAAAAAAACTAGGGCCGCACCACGTGCAATACAGCTATTTAAAAATTATACGGATAACAAACGGTGGTTTTTGCACCTATAAATACACCTGCGGTGATGACAAAATTGCTGTATTCAAATTTAAGTGCAAGGTGGCTCTATGGACAAAACTGGGCTGCACCAAAGTGAAAAAAACACCGATTTGAAATGTATACGGATAATAAAAGGCTTTTTTTGCACCTATAAATACACCTGCGGTGACTACAAAATTGCTGTATTAAATTTAAATGCAAGGTGGCTCTATGAACAAAACTGGGCCGCACCAAAGTGAAAAAACACCTATTTGAAATGTATACGGATAATAAAAGGCGTTTTTTGCACCTATAAATACACCTGCGGTGACTACAAAATTGCTGTATTAAATTTAAATGCAAGGTGGCTCTATGAACAAAACTGGGCCGCACCAAAGTGAAAAAACACCTATTTGAAATGTATACGGATAATAAAAGGAGTTTTTTGCACCTATAAATACACCTGCGGTGACTACAAAATTGCTGTATTCAAAATTAAGTGCAAGGTGGCTCTATGAACAAAACTGGGCCGCACCAAAGTGAAAAAAAAACCTATTTGAAATGTATACATTTCTGTTCCAAAGGACCATGATTATAGCTGTATCTCACAGCACCATGACCCCAAAAAAATATAGAAATGACTTCTCAGCCACTGTTAAAAATTGTGAGGGAGAAATGCCACTTAAAAGCCACATTTCGGGGGGGGCGTGGCTTACCGCCGAGGAAGATGGGCGTGTGATCCCTGCTCTCCTGAGCTGAACTGACCAGCCTGGGGGCAATCCTAATTCATCCTGGTGAAGGGACGCAGAAAAAAGAACCCAGCCACAGGGAAGACCTCAGAGAACCAGAGGAGCACGGACGGGCCGTTGAGGAGATACCTACAGCGGGTATCGCCATCTCATTGTCCCCCACGGCCTGCAGCGTGGTCCGCACAGCTTCCGGCGCCGCTGCCCGGGCCACGGCAACACAGCGCGCTTCTCCTCGGGGATCCCGCCTGTTTAAAACGCAGGGGGAACCGGCGGGCCGCGCTCGCAGCAGTCGCCTACCGGATCGCGGTTGCCGCGGCTGGAGAGTACCTCGGCATCGCCATGTGGGAACCCGGAAGCGCCGCCATCTTCAGTCAGGCGCCCCGGCACGGATTCCTCGCTGCCGGCGGAGCGCTCCGGGCACACTGAGGAGCTGCAGCTCATCCCACATTGCCTGGCTGACACGTTAAGGGGCCAGCACACAGGATCTCTGGATGCACAGCAGCGATCAAGCCCAGGTACAGGGTCCTGTTTCGAGCTCTCCCCCACACCAGTGCTTTTCCCTGTAGGCTTGAAGGGGACATAGTAAAAGGTTCGCCCTCCCTTGCTCCTCAGCTCTCCCCTGCTCGAAACCGTCTGCCGTCCTTGGGCCCCACAATTCTCAGCCCCTGAAGCGCAGAGTGCCCCCTTCTCCACCCTTCACAGGGGTGGTCTGTTACCCTGGCTACAAGGACTTATGCCGGACGTTCTTGGGCACCCTGAGGGTTCACAACCTGGGGTCTCTGCTTCACAAGCTTGCATAGCCTACAACAGTTCTCTGCTTGCCAGCTCTTCCCCTGCATCTATTCAGGTGGTCTCTCCTGCCACAGTTTCTGTGTTGTCGAGCGGTATGTCCTCTAAAATGCAACCTATACCGAAGGAGCGTAAGAGCACCTCCACTCTGTCACCTCATGCTGCTACCTGGGTGGCTCCGCCTGACGCTGGGGACGCTCATTCCAATGATGATACTGCTCCCTTAGACCGTTGGGCCTCGTCCCCTGACTCTATGGACGATACTGGTGGCGCTGCGGAACCTCCCTTGTCCAGTACACCTGACTGGAAAGTATACCTCACATCTCTCCCTACTAAAGAGGACTTTAAACAATTAATTGCTGAAGTCAAAGCCTGTAGGGCGAGATAGCCGCAGCCCAGGGGTGATATTCGCCAATTAGCTGGTAGGGTGGACACTCTGGAATCAGCACATGATGACACCCGGCGTTACGTCTCGGATATGCAGGCCGCTATGGCGTCACAGGCCAAAATGTTGCGGGAGACCAACAAACACCTGGAAGATCTGGATAATAGGGGCAGACGGAACAACATAAGAGTTAGGGGCCTCCCGGAGGTTGCAGGCGAGGAAGATCTATATCAGGTTCTGGGGACCATGTTTAATGGACTTCTAGGTGAGCCGTCTACTCACAACATCAAGTTGGATCGTGCCCATCGGGCTCTTAAACCGAAGGGCCCTGCTTCCCGTCCTAGAGATGTTATATGTTGTGTCCATGATTTCCAGCTGAAAAAGGAATTATGGCTAAAGCCCGACTAATGCGCAAAAGTGGAACATCAAGGAGCCCATCTACAGATATTTCCAGACCTTTCTTGCATCACTCTGCAAAAAAGGAGACAACTGCGACCTCTGCTGGATATCTTGAAAGATCGGAATATAGCATATTGGTGGGGGTTCCCTTTTGCTCTGTTAGTGACGAAAGGTGGACGCTCTGCAGCTCTTCGGGATTATGAGGATCTTCCAGATTTCTGTGCCACTCTGGACATTCCCGTGCCTGACCTGCCCAATTGGACCCTGTGGCCCTCCCCCAGCTCCAGCCCAGATTGGCAGCAGGTTCAAATCTCAACAAAAGAGACGACGTCCTAGAGACCCCCCGAATTTCCCTCTCGTGGGCCCGGGCATTCGCAGGGACCTGATGGTTACTGGAGAGGGGATATTGAGGTCCCTTGTTGGTTCTGATTCATCTGGGCCGTACCGTGGGTATGGCAATTATCGACCTTATTGCTCTTACTTAGAGTATTTCCTCTCTCAGGGTGTTAGATTAATTGTGTGGAAGCTGTTGCATTGCTGAGTTCTTTCTCTTAAGGTTATACATTTTCCCCTTAGCTACACTAGTTTTGCAGCAGGATTGCCCCCTTCTTAATAGCCCGCATGCGAGGCATTTTACACTAGTAGTTCAGTGTCAGTAGGAGTTTGTGTTAGCTAACTGTGTTCAATTAACTTCGGCTGTGTTCTATTGCCCCCTAGAGGCAGTAGTTAGTAATAGTGATAGGGTTATCTTCAGGATTTCTTAGTTCAAGTATTCTAGTACTTAGTGCCTCTCTGGAACTCTTATAGTTCTGGTTTCTAGAAGATGTCAAATTTATGTTGTTATCTGTTGTTTTGTATTGTCTTGTGTTTCCCTTTCCCTCTTGTTTCCACAGATGCCTTGAAGTGCTCCAGCTCTTTTTCCCATTGCAGATTGGTACGTTACATTAAATTTGTTACCTTGCGATCCAGCAAATATAGTGGTTCTATGTATTAAACCATCCCAATGGTTAAGAAAAGGGTCACTTAATGTCAAGGGTCTTAACTCAAACGCCAAAGGGCGGCTCCTACTCATGATCTCAAACGGGAACCAGCAGATATTGTCTTTGTGCAAGAGACCCATTTCAATAAGGAGGGCAATTTCAATTTTGTCAAGCACTTGTACCCTGTACAATATGTTGCTTCTCAAGATAGGAAGAAGGCTGGGGTCGCCGTCCTAATCTCTAGGTCTTGTCCCATACAGATTCATACTGCGTTCTCTGACCCTGGGGACGCTTTCTGATTTTGGAGGGTGTCCTGACTGGTACACTATTACCTTATGTAACGCGTACCTACCTAACGCAGGGAGCTGCCCTTCCTTAAAACGGCTCTCCTTGCCTGTCGCAAACTATCCCCCTCTTCGACTATTATAGGAGGAGACTTTAATCTTGTTTTCTCTGAAGTCTATGATAAGCTGCAATTACATCCAAATTTCTTCTTCCCGAGCTCCGTTTTTCTCTCCAGGGGCTTTCGCCAAAATGATACGACAGTTCAGTTTATTCGATTTGTGGCGCATACTCCACCCATCGGGTAAGGTCTATACGTTCTACTCGAATCCGCACCAGTCGCACTCCAGGATAGACTATTTCTTCGGAAATGTGTTAGCTCTCCGAATGATGGAGTCGACCGAGGTGGGCTCGATTACGTGTCTGACACGCCCCAATCATCTAACACTGACCGTCTGGGAAACATTCTTTGGGAAATGCCACTGGAGACTCAAGAATCTATGCTTAAGAACTCTCAAACAGGGAAGAGTTGCGACAACATTTAAAGGAGTTCTTTTAGATTAATAAAGGGCTCAGTGGGATCCGCGCTGTCCCCCATGGGAGGCGCATAAAGCGGTGTTGCGGGGGAAATGTATAGCACTAGGATCTCGCCTGAAAAAAGATAGGGAATACCAGAGGAATGTTTGCCTTTCCCAGTTGACTCTGCTGGAAGCTAAACTAGCAACGAACCCGACTAGGAACACTCTGCGTCAGGTATTGAGTTTGCAATCAAAGCTGTAAACCCTTGCGCTGCATGTTACTGAGAAGTTGTTGGTTTTTTCACGTCGTTATGATTATGAAAGGGCCAACAAACCTCATTCTTTACTAGCAAAAATGCTTCGTGATGAAACGGCCCAGTCCACCCCCTACACTATCAAAAATGGCTCGGGAATCCCGTGTTCTGACCCCGACACTGTAGCAGGCCTTTTCCATTCCTTTTACACTAAGCTATATAATATCCCAGAAGGTTTTTCCTTCGGACCCCGGAGAACGGGAAGCCTTATTACAGGACTTTCTTTTTTCCTGTAAAACCCTTTCCCAAAACTTGGCAAATAACGACGTGGCCTCGCTGAATCTCCCCATTTACTGAAGAGGAGATTGTGGATACTCTTAAAGGCTTCCCGTCAGGAAAATCTCCGGGCCCAGATGGCCTTACCTATCTCTACTATCAAATATTTCAAGCTCAACTGCTACCCACTATGGCTGCGGTCTTTAACCCTTTCATGAAAGGGGCTACAGTTCCCCCCACAATGCTGCACTCATTTATCACCGTGATACCTAAACCTGATAAGGACCCTCGGAGTGCGTAGCTACAGACCATTGCTCTGTTTAAAAGCGGATTTAAAAATATTTACCAAGATACTGGCAACAGGCTTTCCCCTTTATTGCCTCGATTAGTACATAAAGATCAGGGGGATTTGTTCCCTGTAGGCAGGGTGGAGATAATACCAGAAGAGCGATCGACCTGATTGATATAATGAATAGGAGGGAGACCCTATGTTTCTCCTCAGCTTAGATGCCGAAAAAGCTTTCGATTGCCTTAACTGGACCTTAATTTTTTCACACGGGTTTAGAGCAAATTTGGGATTTGTGGTCCGTTTGTTAGCGCACTCCGAGGTCTCTACTCTCACCCTTCTGCTACTATTAGACTCCCACATGCCACATCGCAACCGCTTGAAATACAAAATGGAATCCGACAGGGCTGCCCTCTTTCCCCGTTGCTTTTTGCAAATTTACATTGAACCCCTGGCGCAGCAATTAGACGACATGATGACATTGGAGGTGTTCAGCTAAAAGACACGCATTTAAGATCTCACTGTATGCAGATGATGTTCTCTCACACTAACTAGCCCTATGGTCTCCCTTCCTAACCTGAACCTTTTAGTGAAATTTGGAGCTCTATCCGGTTATAAAATTAATTCATCCAAGACAGAAGCTATGCCCGTTTAATATTTCTGGAGCGCTCCTGTCTTACTAAAGGCTTTAAAAACCATATCGATGCAAACAGAGAGTTTGAGATACTTAGGGGTATATTTGACGCCAGTCTATACCTCTCTTTTTAAGCACAATTTTCCCAGGCTTGTAGTGGAGATAAAGAGACTACTGGATAAGTGGAACAAGCTGGCTCTTTCTTTATTTGGCCGCATAGCAACGATTAAAATGACCATCCTCCCGAAATTGATGTACCTTTTCGAAACCTTGCCTGTCCCGGTCCCAATGAAAAATCCTTCGCTCTTTAAAAGTCAGATCTGACCCACTTTGTCTGGGTAATAAGAGACATAGGATCTCCCGGAATGTTCTGGTGCCGGGAGGGAGATGGAGGTTTGGCGATGCCAGATATAGCCAAATATTACTGGGCCGCTCAGCTGCGAGCTATACCATCATGGTCCGCTTTATTTGCTTATTCCAGGTGGATGGAGGTGGAGAAGTTGCGGTTGGCTCCCATTCATCCAACTCCCTATTGTGGGCCACTACTACTCAAAAATTGAACGTCACCCTCCCACACTCCATGACCCTCACTAGAGATATTTGGAAGCGATGCTACAAAAAATATGGGTTTTTTCTGATGCCTTTCCCCAATGACCTCAAATTTTTCTTCCATCCTTACTGTTGGATGGACGACCAGATGAAATCGAGACCCTGGTTTGACCGCAGGCTGTTTCAGTTTGCAGATATGGTGGATCATCGAACATTGACTTTGAAATCTTTTGATATTTTACGTTCCGCACATGACTTGCCCCTTTTGGCCGCCTATTCCTACCTTCAGGTCAGACACTTTATGCTCTCTATCTTGAAATCCGCTACAGTGTCTCCCCCCACTATGTTTGAAAAAATCTGGGAGAGCAGGTTGTTCGACTAAGGGTTTGATATCCACAATATACAAGTTCCTAATCACCCCCTTGCAGGACTCGCCTTTGATCCATTCATAGATGGTTAAGTGGGAGGAGTATCTCCAGAGACACCTGGCAGCTGATTTGGAAACAGGCTGCTAGATCGTCTGTTTCGGCTCAAGTTAAAGAATACCAGTACAAGATTTTCATGTACTGGTATCATACCCCCGCCCTACTGCATAAGCTTAAACCTGAAATCCCGGACTGTTGCTGGAGATGTGGGGGTCCGGGAGCGACTCTACAACATATATTTTGGTACTGCAAAAATTAATAAGGGCCACTTTGGAGCCAGTCCAGTCTATGGTTGCTGGACATTACTCAGGTTTGGGTCCCTCCACAGCGAGCACTTTCCTTCTTAAACATTCCCTATGCCCCATTAGGACGTAAAGAGGGTAGACTTTTTCTGTATATAGTGACAGCTACCAAATCTTTGATTGCAAAATTTTGGAAGCAAACTTCTATTCCCACCAGACATCATGTGTGTCTCCGCGTACAAGAGTTTAGGCGTATGGAATACCTCACTGCCTTGTCCCCATGATCAGCTGGACCCCCTTTTACCACATATGGAAACCCTGGGATGTTTATTTGTGTTCTACAAGACTTGTAGAATATACTACAGATATTTGGGTTTGGGTTTTCGGGTATAGCTTGGAACTCCTTTGCCCTTGTGTGTCTTGTCTTGTGTCTCCCCCCTGTCTTGTTAGTTGTCTATATATATGTAATTGTCTTCTTTGTTTAAAGGGCTTTCAGTTGCAGTTATCTTGGGTGCTTACTAAGACAGCTCTCAAGCCTCGTATTTTATAACAGCGTCATAGTGTAATATTTGAATTCATATGCATTGTGTGGTACACTGCTAATGTTATTACATTGTTAAAGCATCGTGTGTATTACTGTAAAGAGCCCTGCGTGGCTTTATGGTTGTAAAAACTAATAAAAATTTACAATTTAAAAGAAAAAAAAAGCCACATTTCTGTTCCACAGGACCATGATTATAGCTGTATCTAACAGCACCATGACCCCAAAAAATTATAAAAATGACTTCTTAGCCACTGTTAAAAATTGTGAGGAGAAATGCCACTTAGAAGCCACATTTCTGTTCCAAAGACTGATTTTAAACTGTATCTAACAGCACCATGACCACAAAACCATTGACATGGCGAAAAAACAAAAGAGAATGAGTAAAGGGAATAGGGTTTTGTCATGAAACCTTGGGGTCTTTTAAGTCCCCTCAAGCAAAACCAGCAAAATGAACTTTTGGGAACTGAGAAAAAAAATTGCAGAAGAAATTATCTTTTAAAAAAAAAATTTTTAAAGAGGACCTTTTTCTTTTGAAGGGGAATGTAAGTAACCCGGTAGAAATTTGGTGACCTCGGAAATTGGGCCACAACATTATCAGGTCCATGCCTGATTCAATTGATGAAAGTAAAAACGATCCACATTTTTGGGGGAAAGCCGGATGGTTTGTCTGTAATGACTTCCGCTGTGTAAAGGCCCGCTCAAAATTTGACGTGGTGCTGGGAGGACAAACCTCTATGGGTTGCGAGCGAGCTCGGGCCTTCATCCATTTTGGATACCCAAATCAATTGGGTCCGGAACAACCCAAAAAAACAGGGTTTTGTTGAGACGAAATATTCTGCACCTGATCTTAAGCTGGTCTCGTGTGTTGTATGTGTGCCCCCGCATTACATGCGTTGGTGGGTGGTAAAAAAAGATGCCAGAGGTCACCCATTAGGGTTCTGCCACCTTGCCTGCGCGCCCCTCGGCTACTTTGGGACTCACTGCTGTCACGTCGCTGACGTTGGTCCCCCGTGAATTTTAAAAACGTGAACAGACGAAACAGATGTCCCAATTTACAAACGCAAGGTCTCCATTTCCTGCATTTTTTTCTCTATTTGGGGGGTGGGAAGGGAAAATGCTGATTTTGTTTTGTACGGGGATCCGGAGGGTGGCCACCCAGTAATTTTTCTTTTGATGGCCCCTTTAAAGCGAGGATCATGTTGGGGGGGAAATGGAGCATCCCAAAACTCTGTAGAGATGGGGCCTTGATTTCCCAAGCCTCTAGGTCGAGGGCACTAGGGAAATGATCTTTCCCCATCTTCCTCCTCCGCCCCAAAATTCCCCCAACCTTTCCAAGGAAAAAAAAAGGGTTCCGTGTCCCCATCTGTGTCCCTTCCCCCTCTGTCCTGACAGGCCTGATGTTTCAGATTTCAAACATCGTTCCAGAACTAAGATCACCACATGGTCATGTGAAAAGGGCATGTCCGCATGACCTTTTTGGGGGTTTTGTTCCCCCAAAAAATAAAAGGGTTGAGGGGGAGGCCGAGCTGGCTCACGCATCAGGCGGGGACGAAGCGGGGTGCGAAGGCGAAGTTCGAACTAGCCCTCGAGCCTTCCTCACAGGCAGTCCAACCGGGGGTAGCGCTTTAGAAATTTCTGGACGAAAAGGTTCATGACATGTTAGACAAGGATGTGCTCCAGCCCCCGATCTTAAGGGGGGCCCGCAGTTTTCGACCGTTATCGACCCCACCTTGCCTGGACAAGGTTCTTGTCCCCCAAAGCAGCGCTCGTTCTTTTGCGGAAGCCGTCCAAAGCTCCTGACCTGTGTGTGGTGGTTTCAAGACAGTTTAATTTCAACACACCCGGTTTTTTCGGGCCTGATGCCCCAGAGGCCCTTGGGGGAAAGAACCCTCCCAACCCTGCTTTTGAAGAGCTCGCCAACCCTCAGAGCCCCCGTCCCCCCAGAAAATCCACCCAGCTCACCAGTAACTGTACAGAGAATAGCGGCTTGGGGCCGGGCTTACTAGTCCATGTTGGGTGGTCGATGGATTTTCCCCGGAACAGATGCAGACAAGCCCTTGAAATTTTAGATGACACGGGGCGGGCCAGGCGGGGACGCTTTTTGGAAAAGAAAGCCTCCCGGGCATCGGGTTTTGGGGGGGCGGGCAAGAGCCTGACGTGGCGGCCCCCTCGTGTCCCCCAGACGGAAAGGGAAAAATTTCCAAGGCCAAAAACCTGGCAATGCCCACATTAGGGTTTTTTTTGGGGTGGTTTGGGTTAAAATGTTTTTTTCTGCTCCCAAAACCTGGAAAACAAAGGGTGGTTCGACTGGCCGCTGACGGCGTAGGTCGCAAATGGTGGAAGGAAAGGGGGGAGGGGGATCTTGGTGGGGCTGGGGTACTCGGGGGGGACGGTGGAGGCTGAAGCGGAAAGGTGATCCCTGTAGACTCTAGAGACATGGGCAGCTGAGGAACGCTTGTGGGGGGTAAAAGGGGGGGGGAGCAGAAGGTGTGACAGTGGTTTGAAGCCGGCATCGGTGTGGCCTTTTTGGCCCGTTTGCCTCCATTTCAACTCTCATTCGCTGCATGTGACTAACATGGGGTTTGGGTTAAACCCTAAGATTCTTGCCTTAAATGATGCGTTTTCGGGAAAGGGGCTATGGGATCGCTGGGGTGAATCAGAGGCTTGCTCAAAGAAGGCCCAGGCTTGAGAGGTCCTGGACTTTTTTTATGGCGTAAATGAGGGCGGGGTTTCCGTGACCCTGGCTGGCGGAATCATATCACGGACTTTTGCGCCTCCCCTCCCTTTTTTGAGGGGGGGGACCCCTATTGACACTACCCCCTCGTTTTCCTCCTCGTCCTGATGACGCGTTTGCAAGAAATTCTGCGGGGAAAAAACCACGTGGATCCGCAATG
>JAODAL010073636.1:0-14669 GCA_025379985.1 Phyllomedusa bahiana
ATTGGTCCTGAAAACCCCTTTTTAAGTAAGTACCATCTTACCTTTTCCAAAAATGCCCTGCTTTACATTATATTTTTCCTTGGTATGTACACATAAAGGTTACATGAAATAAAATAAAAAAATTGGGTTCATCATAAAAAAAAAAAAAAAAAAATTCAACCACTTGCAATACCCCTTATAGCCTGTTGGTGTGCCCAAGGCAATGGCTCAGATTGATCAGATAAGATTCCTGAGCCTTTAGAGTTACGACCAGAAAAGCTGAAGAGAAATTATAACCAAGATGGGGGAGGTGTACATTTAAAATTCTTGTCTAGTCTTGGGGTTATAAGCTGCATTGCAACAGAAATATGCTTATGTCAAATAAACAGGTGTGACTTTTTTCTGTAATTTTAAGTAAATATGACCCCATTTTGAGTCTTGCATTTGGCGAGTTCATGATAACATTTTTAGGTGATTCGCTTGCCCCCAAAGGGATCCTTTTGTATTGGATCTAGTACCCCTCTGAATAGTAAGGGGGTTTCTGGGCACCCACGCTACGGGTCGGGGTGCCCCGAAAGGTCAGCAGAGATCATTTTTAGTGTCTTATCGGTTTGTCCTAAATTTTTTGTATTTAATGGAGAAGAGAATAAAGAATGTTTATATTTTTACCCCTTGGGTTCCCTCAATTGTGCCTATGGTGCAGGGGCAGGAGGTACACCTGGCTTTAGGGGCCCCAAAAAGGCCCCCTTTGTGACATAAGCCCCGTATTAGTAATTGACAATATTGGGGGGGGGCCATTGTGGGATTTCCATAGGGCCCCGGATTTTTCAAAGTAAATTTTGAGCATCATCTTGATTGTCTTTGGGGCCACTACGCCACAAAAAATGGCGAGTACAAAACTCCCATTTTTTCAGTTCCCTGATAGTCTGGCTCCTTGGGACCAGGGGTTTGGGTAATTTATGTATTTTTTCGATTTTTTTATTTAAAGGCATTTTCCCACTAGATTGTTTTATTGAGTCACAAGCAGTTTTACACTCAGTCTCCGCAGGCTGTGGGTGGTTCTATGCATGTTTATTTTTATTTAGTTCTCTGAAAGGGCTGGTTTTCATGACAAGTGAGGGTTGTTATCTTTTTCAGTAAAAAAAAAGGACTGTGCTGTGGGGGATTAAAACGGGGCTTTCTGTAATCTTTTAGGTTTAATTAGTTTGCTCCGAGCCTTCCCCCATGGGGGGGCATCACCCCCTGTTTAAAGCCCCCGCTTTAATCAGTAAAAGGAGTAATGTCAAAAAAATAGGAAAACCTAAAAATTTGTGTGCACCCAGAGCACATAAACATCTCCTATCTCAGGCCTTAAGTAAAATCTATTGACCAAGGTATTTAGAAAAAGCCTTCATTTAACTGTCCCTTTATGTTGAAAGCTAGTCTGTGTAGTGAGGAAACCCCTTTGAGGGGAGATTTAATCCAATGACCGTCTTCGTTCATCTGCAACATGGGTGAAAAATACAACCTACCTGGGTCGTCTCTTGCTTGATTTCTTCTCTGGCATAAGAGAAAAATACATATAAAAGATATTTAATATTTGACCACATAAGAATCTGTATATCTCAATTCTTGCAATTTCATAAGATTTGCTCAGTTTGAGCAGTCTCTGCCAATGATATTTAACCTAAAGGCCAACACTTGGGGTTACATGAGAAGATGAAAGTTATGGCAGTTAGCTTTGCATTAGTTTTTTCTCTACACTGTATTGTTTTTGACGTTTGGGAAGGAGTTCGTACATATTAGGTCCACTCCACATCTCATGGAAATTGACCTGTAGGATCATTCTCGTTAGTTAGTCTTGAGGTGACGCACATTGAATTAGAGCAGATTTCAATACTTGGAAGAGGCGTGTGGTCGACAGAAATCAACTGGGTACGCCCCCCTGACCACCGTGGAACATCTAAGTTCATCTAAGACTGGAACAGATAATAAAGTGACTAGAGTAGGAATGCAAATATCACAGAAGAAACATCTGGAAAAATCCCAAATATGTCAGTGAACTACTATTTGGGGATGGGGTTGCCCAAAGCATCACCCATTTAGTTGGTTCCTGTTTGCAGGCCTGCAATTAGAGGGAATAGGGGTTGGTTATTTGGGGGAGATAATAATTGGGCTATTGGATTGAACTAGCCAAGGTCCGGCAGTGGGATTTCTCCCCCTCTCTAGTCGGAATAAACAGTAACACTCTTGGCTAAACTGAGGCATCCCAAAGGATTAGGGGAATCAAATCAATTCAACTAGACTCTGAACATCCCATTTATGGTCTATGGAGAGTTCTGACCATTGTCCGTTCAAGAATGAAGAAGTTTCGGGACTTATTAAGGAGATAGGTGATGGTCCCAGAGGTAGAGTACCTGGACCATATCTAGACATTGATGGCATATCCTTGTGATATTGCCATCAATGTCTTTAGTAAGACACCTTTGAAGAAGAAACACACGGGTCATGTGTCTGCACTCAGAGCTGTATATAAAGGACTTCAACAATAACTGTTACTTGATATGTCTCTGGTCGGTTCAATATAGTGTTGGGCCAAGTTACTCAAGTATATGGATTCGGAACGTCCTAAAAATAGAAAATCTATTAAACCTAATTTACTGACGCCAACCTAAAGTGCAACATACTAGTGTTGTTTAAACATTAGAAAGAGTAGTTGCAAAAAAGGGAGATATATACAAAAGCAGACTGGGTGGTGGACTGTTAAACCCATCGCTTGGGTTCTATTGAAGTTATGGGGTTTAGGAAAAACAAATACAAAAACCGAACATACCGATTTTCAGCCAGACTACGTGCAAGTATTTACAAAGCACATTTTTTGCTTTCCACTTTAAGGAATGCCACTCTGCTGTACCAACAACAACACATTTTTCCCCATGACAACCGCCCCCCACCAACACATCATTATGTCCAGTGAGAATCTCTTTCTTCTTAGATGAAACCAGTACTTTTAGTCATTTTAGTCATACAAATGTTACAGCCCAATGAAACTATTAATATAATAACCCCATTGATTCATGATCTTGGGTATACAAGTGGGAATTAACAATGGGCCAAAACTATTTCGGTTTTTGGTTATATCAGCTAGACAGATACTGCCTAAGTCCTCCTTCCTTTTTAGCCCTAGACTCCTAAGGGTAATAACAGCCCGTACTTGTGCCGGGAATGGATATAGAGCAAAAAATTATTAGTCACTTGTTGAAAGGGAGCCTTCTCATGACTAATATAGGTTGTGAATGACTGCGAAAATGATCTTCATAACTTTCGATGTTTGTGTGGCACCTCGGTTGCTCACTGATGATGTGTTTGCCAACATACGGTGACCTTATGCTGCATCTAAGTCGCGAGCAGCCAGCGGTCTACGAACATTTGGTCATTTGTTAGCTGTCACAGGTCCTTTTCACATGACTGTGATAAGGACCAATGTTCTTAAGACAGACAGGTTGTATCGTCCAAAAACTATACTTGTTCAAACCTCCTGATCCTTCTTATGTGCCGGGTTGGGTCCAAAAAAAGATGCTGAACAGTTCCTGCACAGGTGGGTATCTCTAGTTAGTAAAAGTCTACGTAGTTCTAGGTCTATGTTCAGACGGCTTAATTTGGGACGATTTCGGCCTCCGTATTCGCGAGTACTGCGCTCATATTACGGGTAGCGTTAGCGTCCCACAGTCTATTACGGTTTATCCACCAGCTTTCATAGAAAACTAGGATTACGCACTCCTCTCCCGACTCGTGCAATTCGCCGAGTGGGTGGGAGATAAGTGACATGTCTATTACTTGCGCCGAATACGCGCGACTAGTTTGGAATGATTGTTTATAGGGCGGCAGGCTGCCGACCTCCCGCCCCGCCGGGTGTCGGCTGAGCGAAAAAACATCCACGAATTAAGTCCCGGTGTTATTACGCCCCCTCATTTATGGCGTGTGAACATGTAGTATCTGGCATCGACTCACCAGTTACACTGTTTTTCAATAGTGGTACGATCTGACAGTCTGTATGGAAGTATTCTCACAGATCTTTATAAATGTGTCCTACTCTCTACGCCCAAATGTCGCGTCTTTCATACCATGCCTGCTTTATAACTGGTATGGATTTGCAAAAACGTTTAACACAAAGGTTGGCGCGTTTTGGTTGGGTTGTTGCGCACTGTACAATTCTGGCCTCCTGTCTTTGGCACATTCAAAAGTATCACGTTCTCTGGTGCTAGTTGCACCAAGCTTTGGCGTATGAAGGGTCTTGATACCAATCTTTTGAACAGGGTAAGACAGTTTGTTTGGCTCAAAGCCACCAAAAAAAAATTGGCGCCGCACATTTCATACATGTCGCCCTTAAGACTTCTAAGACACAAGGACAGTTTCGTGGACTAGAGTCCCTGGTCAAGTATTTTACAAACGCATCACGCTTTCTTGTCTTTGATTTATAAGGAAACAGCAAAGATAGATACCTGATTGACCTATTGTCGCCATCAAGGGAGACTTTTTTTCCCTCGGACACTTACCAGAAACGTCCAGGGAAATAATTACTATTTTATAGTTCTTCAAGGTTTACAAGACGATTTCAGCGCTTTATATTTCCCCCCACCTCGGTCTTCCATTGCTAATTTATTATTGTTTAATGACACCTTCATCGAAGCCTATCAGTCTTCAATACCGTCACATTTTGTCCTCGGTTGGCTAACACTTTGAATGGCTTGGCTGGTAGGCAAATTTGATCCCACTTTTTGACCCACTGGATGTCTGTAATTTTCACTACTTTCGCTTATGATATCCTCTTCCTTAAGTTGCGTCTTTCCACGAACAGCAGGATAAGTCTTTTGTTTTCACAAGATACTGCGAATATAGGCTGCATTTTATTTTAAAAAAACAGGGAATGCTATAAATGTAAGATACAGATCCCTTGTCCCAACTCATATATAGGTTAGTACCCAGAGCCCTAAAATTTTGTATATCTTAGGCAGTGTCTGGTCTGGGGCCATCAGAGAAGTCTATTCTTGTCCCACCATTCATTGGAGTTGAAGTCTTGGGGCCCACCAAGGAGCTGATTCTTGGGGGCCACCTGTGGAGTGATTCCTGGTGCCCAACCTAGTGGTGTTTGAAATCTTGGGGCCACCTATCCAGTGGACGTTGATTCTTGGGTCCGTGTGGAGTTGATTCTTGGACCCACATCCAGTGGAGCATGATTCTTGGGACCCACCAGTGGTGTTTGATTCTTGTTGCCCACCAGTGGAGCTGATGCTTGGCACCCATCCAGTGGAGTTGATTCTTGGGGATCCACAGTGGAGTTGTTTCTTGGGGCACCATGTGGTTGATTTTGGGGAAAACACCTCACCAGTGGAGTTGATTCTTGGGGCCCACCAGTGGAGTTGATTCTTGGGTCCTGCCAGTGGAGTTTATTCTTGGGGCCTACCAATGGAATTGATTCTTGACCCCTCTCCACCCCAGAGAGTTGATTCTTGGGGCCCAATTGTAGAGGTTGATTATTGGACCTACTACGTGGTGTTGATTTCTTGTGGACCACCATTAGAGTTGTTCTGGGAGTACCACAGTGGAAGTTGATTATGAGGACATACACGTGGAGTTGATTCCAGGTGACCACACCCTTTATATGTAACATATCTCTATGTATTTGCCTTTATGCCTCTCCAAAGGGATGTATATGCAGTTGAAAAGCAACATTGGTCTGCCAGTCAGGGACCTTACTGGAGGTTCCCCTGTTCTCTGTGGGCTGTCAAGCCTGAGCCCACTAGCAACACCTGTAAAGGCTATGTTACACTGGCTTAATTGCGGGACGTAATTTCGCCCGCATTAGCCGTGTGGACTGGGGGAGGGGCGGGGCGGGGGAGTTTGGGGAGGTAAGCAGGGGGCGGCACTACGCCCGGCCATTGTCTATACAGCTAGCGGAGCGTATACGCAGCTAGAAAGTGACATTGGTCTATTATCTCACTCGCCGGGCGGGGGGAGAGGAGACGTATTCAATAGTTCTTATGGAACATGTGAATTACCGTAATGGACTTGGGCACGTTTTCGGCCGTAATTGAGCGCACTTCGGCGCGTAATTTACGGACCGAATACGGCACATTTTAAGCCGTGTGAAATGGCTATGGTGTAACCTAGAGAGTGTTTTTTTCAGGTTTTGCTGTTGACTATACCGGGCTGATGTGAGGTTTCCAGGTCGAATCACTTTGTTGCACCTCATACGTGATTATAATCATACCTCTTCATAGGTTAGGTGCATAGATGTGAATCCCAGATACAATCGTAGCATCGCGTTGATCCGATGGTGTCATTGATTTGTCTTTGTAACAGCTGACTTTAAGAATGTTCCGATCCTGTTGAAAGGAGAGATAGTTCTTGGCACCTTTTGCTCCCTAGTGTTGATTGAGCAGTCTGCTCACTTCAAGCCCAAGATTGTTTGTGATCCTCAACTCTGTAGACATGGAGGGATATGTGAATGCTCAAAGTCTCAGCATTGTTTCTCCACCAGCAAGCTATGGCTGTGGTGTGTAGGTTTTTCTGTCGGATTTTCAGCGGTTTCAAATACTAAAACCACGAAATTCTGAGGGGATATCCTATGCTGGTAGACATAGCCTTTGGTTAAGTCCAGGGATTTCTTAAGGGGGTTTTCATCTTAAAGCTTATACTAATAACATTTGGGGTCACGCTACTCCATACGGTATACAAACTATAACTTCACCGAGTAGCTGGAAATGCCCAACACAATTCAATGAGGACATGCTGGTGGCTATTGTGGGGTACATGCTGTAGGAGAGTTCAGTCACTTGATTTTGAATGGTGAAAGAGTCGAGGCCAAATAATGGAAAAGCTATTAAATGGCGGTGGGGTACTAAACCTATAGAACCCCAATGGCAAAGCCTTGGACAAGGCTTGGGCAACGTATTATTTTCTTGTGACCTTGGCATAAATAAGGTTATTGCACTGTTGTGGTTAGGAACAAAGGTTAATATATGTGTGATCCTTTCGTGGTCTCCATTTTAAGGTATTACTTAGTTTAAAACTCACTTAAGTCCTTCTTTATATGGCACGTTATTAAAGCTGCCTGTATATCTTCTACCAGCTATATGGTGTTAACAAATGGCCGCCACATATGTGCTTGTAGAGATGGACACCGTATAATCCAAGATGGCGCCTACGCTAAGGTTAGCCCCAGGTTCAGCACATTTCCTGAGTTATAAGGGAGTATGCTAGACAAGTATGTAACCAATAAACAGCTAACAGCTACGGTACATGTGATGCCTTTCTTATCTGCTAACCTTCTAAAATAGTTATATAAAACCTGCCATTTTGAGAATAAGTGGAGAAAGTGTTTTACTACTTCATCAAGGCATGTTGTGATTTTCTTTCTCGGTGCACCTTTACCATTTTAGGTTAATTTGGAGACCCCACAAGGATGTAGAGCCCCTTTGAGGTTCCATCTATTTCAATACCTCCCAGTGGAAATTTTTGGCCCACTTCATATCTCCTTATTCCCCTTTTATACATGGGATGAAGTGGTGCCCTAGGTGGTCGCCTACCTTCACCTAACTGTCTCCTGGCCCTACATGTAACAACGCACCCCACCTATTATATGCCATTTATAAGACTGGTGTCTTCTTATATAACAGAGATGCAAGGCCGGGACGATGAGTAGGCCAAGGTAGAGTGCCACTTCATCAGAGACAGAAAAAGGGGCGCAAGGAGGTATGTAGTTGGCTGAATTTTCCATTGGGGGGCGCGTTGTGCCTTATTTGCCTGGACACCAGAATACCTTGCGCCAGCCCTGCAGAGATGTCTTTTGGCTCTCCACCTCGTAAGGCTACATCCCTGTTAGCTCCAAAGGGCTTTTATGTCCTCAAACAGCACCATGTCACCTTTGACTACTAGCGCCAACTTCTAAATGGTCTCTAGGATGTGCCAGATCATGTTAAACTGAGTCTTACATGACTTGGTAATTTGGTCCATACTACTTAAAGGGGTTGTCTCACTACATTGACTCATCTTACCTCAGTCCTGTTTTCTTGGTTTCATTTTGGATTCAGGACATGTTTGCTGGCTTCTACTAGGCTGCAGTAGAAACCAGGTCTGTAGCTATAGCATCCAGCACTGGCAGCCTATCAGGAGAGATAGAACAGGTCTGTAGCTATAGCATCCAGTACTGTCAGCCTATCAGGAGAGATCAAACAGGTCTGTAGCTATAGCAACCAGTGCTGGCAACCTATCATGAGAGATGGAGCAGGTCTGTAGCTATAGCGACCTGAGGAGCTGATGCAGCCCATACAAGAGGGGCTATCTAGGAATAGGCAGGACACTGTTAATAGACACATATTGCAAAGTGACTTGTTTTTGCAAGATCTTTAACCTAAGAAGCAGCAATCCTTGTAGTGAGACAACCCCTTTAATATATTGTATATATATAAAAACATATGTACATGTTTTTACTGTTGTCTTCTCATATCCTTTAATAGATGAATAGCGAGCACTATAGTCATGTAGAAGTTATCAGAAACATTATATAATTTTGTCTCCTTTTCTCCATTAGCTGGAAAGATACCAAATGAAAACTGCTCAGACGACCATGATGACATCATAAGCGGGAGATTTCCACCGTGCGTCAACACGTTTGCCAACTGGCTGGTCATCTTCCTGCTTGTGGTCTTCTTGCTTGTTGCAAATATCCTCCTGCTGAATCTGCTGATCGCCATGTTCAGGTAACCGGTCACTGGAAACTGTACATCCTGATTTTGCCTGAGTTAGGGCCCCCCTTTATAAATGTAGGGCCCCCCTTTATAAATGTAGGACCCCCCTGATATGGAGAGGCTAGGGTTCATGGCATCTGCAGTCGTCCTGTGTATTCTTTGGATCTTGTAAATATGCACGTAAAAATACGGATTTTAGCACCAAACTCCATAAAGAAATGGGCTTTAGGGCCAAAATCCGTAAAAAAAAACGTATTTTTTTGCGACAAATGCGATTTAACTTTATTATCGCCAAAATCCGTAAAACGACTTACAAGATGACATATAAATGCATAATGTGCTTTTATATCCCCTTTTGTAGGGTGGAGTTACATCCAATGGGCTTTAATTTATGCATACATTAAAAAACGCGCCAAAAAGCGCGCTAAAAAACGCAAATCACGGCAAAAACGGCCGTTTTTTCAGCTGCTTTTGACAGGAGGGGACAGAAAACTCAGTTTCATGAACGTTTTTAGTAATTCGTTTTCAGGTCGTTTTTTGTTCACTGCAGGGGAGACATATCCTAAGACCGGTGGGGTCTGGGTGCTGAGGCCCCCATTTTTAGACTGAAGGGACTGTAGTGCTCTTAGAAGCTTCATGTCCCTTTGCTTCCTATTGGCTTCAATACGGAGAGGCACTGATTGTACTTGCCTAACCTTGACTCACTGGAGTGGAGGTTGGTGGGAACTGAAGGGACATGGAGCTCAGATAATCTGATTTTTAACCCCTTAACGACCGCGCACCGTCTTTTGACGGCGGCCGGTGCGGGTTTGTTCGTCTTTCACGACGTCTTTTTACGTCGCTGCAGACATCGGGGTTTGCGGCGCCCGGCGCCACAGCTGCGCTAGGATCGGGGCTGAACTACACAGCCCCGATCCCAGAGCATTCCCCTGCAGGCATCGGGAGCGGAGGAAACCTCCGCAACCCGATGCTTTAAACCCTTTGATTGCGGCGGTGCGTTACCGCAGCGCAATCAAAGGGATCCCTGCTCTGTCGGGTGATCGGAACGCCGGTGACCCGACAGAGCCCGGGGAAAAGGCTGCACAGTCAGCTCTGGGGACCTAGCATGGCCCAGAGTTGTCTGTGTAAGAAGCCAGTGATTAGGAGCACTGTGTGCTGTCCTAATCCTGCTGTGTGTCAAAATGACACGATTAGCATGTATTAGCATATATGAATATGCTAATACATTACTAAGTGTAAAAAAAAAAAAAAAAAAAAATGTTAAACAGTTCTCCCTTCATGGGAGTCAAAAAAAGTACAAAAAAACCATAAAAAGTGTAAAAAAAAAGAAAAAAAAATAAAATAATAAAAATAAAAAAAAAATATTTTAAAAAAATAATTGTACATAAATTACAAGCAAAAAAAAAACCTACAATATTTGGTATCCACACGACCGTAATAACCTGTAAAAATTAATCTAAAAAAAGTTTTTAAAGTGTAAAATTGTAAATGGTGTAAAAAAAAAATTAAAAAAACTAAAAAAATTTTTGTAAAAAAATAAAAAAAATTACTGCAATTATTTATAAGTGTACTTAAACTATTCCCTTTTAAAGTAAAAACTTGTCTCGAATAAAACGAGGCCTCATCCAACTGCGGTCATTGAAAAAATAAAAAGTTAAAAACTGTTTAAACGCAAGGAGGCCAAACTAAAAAAATGTTCTGGTCATTAACTACTTTTCAGGCGTTCGGCTTAAGGGGTTAAAGAAAATTTTGTGTATAGAGCATAATTTTTTTTATTATCTAGTAGAGTGTAGTCAAAGTTCAGCAATAAGTGTCACTATGCTCAACAGGTGTCATAATAGAAGTGATACTTTATTCCCCGTTTTCTCTATGACCTGTACCCATCTAATATGGTACAGTTGGTAATTGTATATAACCCCTAGAGGATTGAATGATGGGCCTGTGTGCATGCCATATGTATGAAATTTCAGAAAGAGCAGCACTTCTGAGGACGTAGGGGGAAACGTGTAATACTGAATTTTTTGGAGCATGCCCTTATGAAAGCTCATTTACGGTTTATGCTGCCATATCTGAGAGCAGGATGTGACAGGGCAGGCCATATATATCAGCTTCTCTCCTCTATCATATAACCCTATATATCACAGAGCTCAGCTTCTCTCCTCTATCATATAACCCTATATATCACAGAGCTCAGCTCCTCTCCTCTATCATATAACCCTTTTATATCACAGAGCTCAGTTCTCTCCTCTATCTTATAACCCTATATTCACAGAGCTCAGCTTCTCTCCTCTATCATATAACTTATATATCACCCGAGCTCAGCTCCTCTCCTCTTTTCAAAATAACCCTATATATCACAGAGCTCAGCTTCTCTCCTCTTTCATATAACCCTATATATCACAGAGCTCACCCCTCTATCATATAAACCCATATATCACAGAGCTCAGCTTCTCTCCTCTATCATATAACTCTATATATCACAGGCTCAGCTCCTCTAAACCTTCGTAAAAACCCTATATATCACCCCAGCTCGCTTCTCTCCTCTATCGTATAACCCAAATTTTATCACAGAGCTCAGCTTTTTCCCCCAAATATCACGCCCTACTCTTATAAAGGCCCGCATAAACCCCCGGACGGGTTTTTCTTTAAAATACATCGTGCCGTTTGCAAAATTAAAAAACCAATTCCTAAGTTTTTGGGACTAGAAATTTTGGGAGCGAAAGAGGGATGCCCACCGCCCCCAAAATTTTTGTAACTACTTTTATGGGCTCGGGAAGAAAGCCAATTAAAGGGTTTTGGAAATCAAAAAGCTTTCCTGGACTTTTGGGATGGGCCTATTCAGAAATTTAGGAGAGCTGGGGGAATGTGCCAAACTGTCCCCCTAAAAACCTAAACCATTCCTCTCCCAAACCAATAATTTCCACCTAAAAGGCCCCAATATAGGGGGTAGATACTATGTACACGGGATTTTCAGACATATAACTATTAAAAAAGGCAGTTCCTTTTTTAAGGACTCACGGGTATGTTTTTTTTACTGACTGAGTCGTTCACTTTTTTTTATTCTTCTTCATCTGCCCCAGAGGGAATCAGCGTCTTTCCCCGGCCACGCTCTTTTCCAGCAGAATTTACAACACAAATATTTATGAATCCTAATTTTTTCCAACACCTATATACCTACCTACCTACTGGGGGGTTATATACCTACCTACTGGGGGGTTATATACCCATAATGGAGAACTATATAGAAAAGCTTGGTGACCCACTTTGCGATGCCTGCTGTCAGAGATGGGAAGTCACCCATCGTTTCTATATAGGCCACAATATGGTAGGCAGGTATATACTTCCCCCAGTAGGTTATAGGTACATAGGGCCCCCAGTCTGTAGGCAGGTATATGTCCCCATTGTCTGTAGGAAGGTATATGTCTTCCATAGTCTGTAGGCAGGTAAATGTCTTCCAAAGTCTGTAGGCAGGTATAGATCCCCCCAAATTTTTTTAAGGAGGTAAAAGGTCCCCCCCCCTAGGGAGTATAGGCCCGGGAAAAAGTTCCCCCCTAGCAGAAATTTGGGCCCCCAAAAAAGCAAAAAAGGGAGGAAAAGGTTTTTCCCCCAAAGGGAAGGGAAAAAAGGGCCCCCATAGGCAGGCAAAGGGCCCCCCTAGCCAGTAAAAAGGGAGGTTTAAGGTCCCCCAAAGGCAGGTATAGGTCCCCCATAGGCAGATATAGGTCCCCCATAGACAGGCATAGGTCAACCATGGGCAGTATAGGCAGGTATTGGTCCTCCATAGAAAGGTATAGGCCCCCATAGTTTGTAGGCAGGTGTCCAGGCCCCAGTTAAAAATAAAAAAATAACACTTCTCACCTCTCCCCTGATGTGGCTCTATTTGGTCTCTGTCTTCTTCCTGCACAGGCGTCATGACGTCATCAGGCCACGCAGGCAGCGTGATGACACTCTCAAGCCGCCTGTGCGCTAGCGGCCTCCTGGAGAGGGAGCTTTCACTCTCTGCTCCACAATAGCTTTCAGCTGTATGCGCTTCCAGAGGAGGGGCATAGAGTTGAAAAGATTTTTGTAGGCGCTCCAGGCCCATGAAACTGCCTGAAGGCAGGACATTGGGCATCCCTTTGGGACATTGCCATGGCTGCAGGACACGGTGGCCAAAAGCGCAACATCTGGTCACCTTACACCAATCTAAAGTCTGTGGGGGCTCCTGGGCATCCATATTGGATAAAAAGATGTAATAGGTTGAAAAACAATGGTCTAGCCCTTGTAAGGGGCATAGCTTTAGGGGGAGCAGAGGTTGCTGCTGTTAGTGGGCCCTTGAGTTTGATGGGTTCCAAAGCTCCCTTTTCCACATAAGAGAACACCTGTATTATAAACTGCACATGGTAGGTTGGGGAACTTTTCTAGATTTTGCACAGGGGCTCTGAAGCTTTACGTTACGCCTCTAGCTCTCGGCTATAGTTATTTTGTCTCTATGGGTGTATACAATATACATGTAAATATATAATGTATATGTATACATGCAATGTGTGTGCAGGCGGAACTGGTCAATCAGTTTGTATGATATCCTGCTGACCCTTTTGCTCTGCTTTTCATCTATTTAGCTACACCTTCTCCAAGGTCCAAGGTAACAGTGATATATACTGGAAATTCCAGCGCTACAACCTGATAGTTGAATATCACAATCGTCCAGCACTTGCACCACCGTTCATCATCATCAGCCACATTCACACGTTCATCAAGCGCAAGATCCGCAAGGTCGAGTCTCAGAAGATAAGACATTTCAGTAAGTGTTCACTATAAAATCCAACAGAAAAAAAATCTGGTGTTTTATCTCCCGTTCATTTATATGGTCAATAACCGTTCATCACACTGCATAAATCAATAGTACAATAGTATATGCTTCTTTTTTCACTCGTTAGGCTTCTTTACCCCTCTAGCACTTCCTATGCTCATTATTCATGCTGAAAAAATGCTTAAAGGGGTTTTCCCACTACAAAGATCATATCTCAGATTATGGGGACAGTAAAAATAAGCACTTTTGTAATTGGGTTTCTTTACCTAAGTCACTTAGTATAGTAGATATGAGCTTTCCTGTGCATCAATAGCTATTTTCTGCAGCTGGTAGTCGGGACACGCCCCCTTTTCTGTGATTGGCTGGCTGACATTTCATTCAGCCTGTTGGGACATGCCCCTGGTTGGGAAACGCCCCCTTCACTGTGATTGGCTGACTGACATTTCATTCAGCCTGTTGGGATACGCCCTCCGACAGGAAATGCCCCAGACACACCCCCTGAACTGTGATTGGCTGCCTGCACACTCTGTGTTTTCTCCCCTCTGAGCTGTTAAAACAGAAAGTGAAGCCAGCTATCTGAAAGGGCTGTTGGCTCTATACTCATCTCCCAGCTCTAAGGTGAACAATCTGGCTAATTACTGACTGTTTAACTCATAGATTCACTCTCCCCTCATATAACACAGTCTTATATCCTGTGCTCCCTCCATATAACACAGTCACACAGTCCCCTGCCTGATAACAGAGGGGGAGGAGGGAGGGGGGCAGTGTGCATTCCTCACATCAGTTTCATCAGTTCAGGCTGGTTATAGCATGTTGTTATAATCTTCATCCGGGTCTTCATCAACGATGAGTATATACCGCTCTATAGCCCTTATAACAAAGCTATAGAGCGTGTCCACTTTTCACCACCACCAGGTAAAATTCCAGGACAGACCACCTCGATTCTTTTCCAGAGGGTGAAGCCTTTATTTCAGATTTCGGCCCAACACACAGCAAAATGAACCAGCTCTTTTCCAGAAAGTTATGGATGAATGTACCTTAATACCAAGATGTTACCTCCATTCATCCATACATCCATCACTCCATCCATTACTGCATTACTAACCTTTATACAGTTTTTCCATATTACTAAATGGGGAAAGCGTTGTTTTTATAATGTAAAAAATAAT
>JAODAL010073637.1:0-14668 GCA_025379985.1 Phyllomedusa bahiana
GTATGCGTAACAGGGGTTTTTATCTGGCACCTTTTACAATTTTTGTGCATGACAGAAGTTTAAGGATCTCTTCTTTTTCCCCCCCCCTTCTAGAGTTGGCAATTTCTATAAGGTGACGAGGAGACCTGCTTGAGCTGTGACCGACGGATGAGAAGACCGCTGGAAGAGGAAAACAGTGGGATCCTACCTTGGGAGAAAAGGAGAGGGAGGGTGGGGGAGGTAGGAAGAGAGGAGGAGGGAAGGAAAGGAGTGCAGAGAGAAAGGCAGGGGTAGAGAGACATGCATGCAAGAAGGAAGAGAGTAACCGATGCTGCTGGAGATTGCTTCTACTGAACCTACAGCGCAGAAGTATAAAGAAACAGCCGAGCAGACGCCCACGAGGAGAAGAGGTATAAATGAAAGGGATAAAAACGCAAAGATTTGGGATCAAATGCAGATGAGTACATGGAAAAACATAAGAATTTGCTGAAAACGATGCACCTTTCTCTTCCACTTTACTACAAGAGGCGCCAGGACCGCTACTTGCTACCCTTCTGTCTGCACCTGTATCCTACAACTCCTTGCCTCTAACTTGCCTACCTCTAACCCGTGGACCGTTCTAGCTTTCCTCCTTACACCCCAACAGTCTTTGGACTTACCCACCCACACTTTAGTAGGCTTCACTTGTTTGGCACCTCCTCTACTGTAGCTACTTAACATCATGTGTTCCTGTTGGTTAGAAAAAATAATTTCTTCTTGCCTACTCATGGCAGAAGTCATAATCTCACTGAAATGACTGGTTTACCCAGTTAATAGCTCCAGAATTTTAGGGAAAAAAAATCCCCCTCAATGGACTTTTGGATAAGTGTTGCCTCAGCTTATCAATCTCATTAACCCTTTACTGCCAGGATGCTGCCAGCCACCATTCCATCTATCCTGATTGTCCAGGTAAGAACTACATTTACTTGCATAAGGTATTTTTAGGACTGTGCCGCATGTGAACAAACAAGATGCATGTGACTGTATGAAATCAAAGACCGCCTAGAGCAATAAACACAGAGTGGATATATTTGACTATCACAAGCCTTCCAAAGCAGGCACGCTGCTTCGTGCTCAGTCTTGACAGTATGATGTGGGTATTTAGGATGTAGGTTAATCCCATTGGTGTAAGAAACCTAGTCAAACTTTTGTGCGTTTTCTTTCGGTTCTTTGGAGACTGGATTGTGTAAGCCAAGTATACCAGGATGCCAAAGTATGCACTGCACAACAACTAAAAATCAATTCACGAGCAAAACAAAATGTAGTAAACCCATACGGCTGCGATCACACATTGCGTTACTGCAAGCGTTTTTTTTGCTGCGTTTGTCATCTGTATCCAAAACCCATGTAGAACAAGAATGGTTTTTAATGCAGGTGGTTTTGTAATTAAAGGGTGCTTTCCCACGCAGATGCATTTTTGGGGCATTTTTTGCGCAGAAATGTACATTAGTTGCTGGACCTGTCTACATCACAAATGCATTCAAAAACCGCATCAAAAACACACCAAACAAAGTACTGTGTGAAAGCACCTCAAGTATAATATGAAACAAAAAGGTGAAATTTGTGTTAATAAAAAAACACGGGTTTGATGCAGTTGAAAAATGCCATGCGTGAACCCAGCCTTAATGTTCACTGAACAACTTTCCCTGTACTTGCAATGTTTTGACATGTGGAACACCTCAAATTAGCTATATAACCTCCACCTGTAAGGCTGCTTTCACACAGCGCAGTTTTGGTGCAGTTTAAACTGCACTCCAATTACAGTACCGTTACCAGCAAGCTTCCTTCAGTCGTCTAAATTGTTCAGAAAGGTGTTTCAAGTAAGTATTTGATTACTATGTTTGAAGTCTTGTGGATACACTAAGTGATTACTCACTTTCCAAGCAGTTTAGATAAGTGAAAAAAGCTGGCTGCTAATAAAAGGTAGTTTAATTGGAGCGCAGTTAAAACTGCACGGTTTGAAAGCACCCCCTCTCTAACTACAGTTTATCGTACATAACATTGCTTTTCCGGCAACAATATGCTTTGCACATTAATATATATATATATTACATAGTGTTTGTGTTGTGTGTGTGTGTGTGTGTGTGTGGTCGTGTTTATATTATATATATATATATATATATATATATATATATATGTATATGTATATGTATATGTATATGTATATATATATACATACATACACATACATACATACATATATACATACATATACACATACACACACATACACAGCTTAGTATCTACTTGCTTAATATAAATTGCTTAGTATTACTAGTATAAAGTAAGAAGCACAGATTTGCTATATGTATATGGCGCTTCTAAATTCATAGTATTCCATTAAAGCTCTTATTATATACTTCACATACGATAATCTTAGGCTAGGTCTACACCACAAATGTCAAAATGGCGTACAAAAATCCGATGGTATCTTGACATTGCTGGACTGCGGTTTTTAGCACCGATTTGAACAAAAACTGCAGTCGCTGTTCAGATATGCCATCGGCCCGGTACAACTGAATGTACGGGAATCCTATGGAAACCTGGCAGAATAAACATATTGCATATTCCACCAGACGGTAATAAAACCGTGCTGTGTAGACTACAACATGGATTTTTCTTTGCTGTCTATACAGCACAGGGTACCATCGGATTTTCGAAGGATTCAAAATACTGAATCTGCTGAAAATCCTGTGCTGTGTAGACCTAGCCTAAGAGTTGATGCCATTATTTTTGCTATTGCAGCGACCAGATGTTATATAGCAGTTAATTTCATTATGTTCCTTATCACAGTAAGCTTTTTCCAGACTGCAGCATGCACTACTCCCGTTTTTTTGCTCATGTCAATGAGAAAACCATTAAGGGTTTAAAATAGCCTCATCGGTGTAGTACTGATGTGGTTCTCTACGGCACTGCAACATTCTAGTGGGGCTCTACATTGCTTTTTAGGCCCCTATACATCAGGCTACAACTCATCTTTTGGGCCTACTGCTCTCCACTGAAGTCAGTCAACTGTGGTAGCATCTTCCTTTTAATGCATTTTAGACCAAAGAAAAGTCAAAGAAAGCAGCTGTGAAAGGGAGCTCTGTAACACAGCAAATAGAGGACTCGACAAAATGTCTTGTGCACACCCCAGGCAACCAGCTGCTTCCCTCCAGAGACCGTCAGGGCAGCAGCTGCCCAGGACTGAGTGCTACTAGCAGCAATAAAGTCCTGTTCTTAACGTAGAAAGGCTTTGGATAACTTCAAAAGCCCCTTTCGTACAGGTTTCTGCAAGGCAGAGGCTGCCTACCCAGAAGAAAGTACAGTGCTGCCTCGAGTTAGTGGCCTCAGGATACAATATTTCCACCATTCAATGCTCTTTTCTGGTACATTAGATCCTTAAACCACACTCACCATACAATGTCGCAGACGCTGCTGATCTGCAGCTCATGTGACTAATGGAAGATCCAACCGAGTATCATGAACATTTGAGGCCTGGTTCACGTGTCGGAGGTTGAGTTCGGAAACTTGGCCGCATGTTCTGCAAGGAACGACAAAAAAAAAAAAAAAAAATTAGAACAGTAAGCTCAGCAGAAAACCCGACGGACACATGGTAATTAATAGGGTGTGTCGGGCCCTATAGGTGCCCATTGTGAAACTGATCCTATGGCTTCTGTTTTCACCTCTGCGCTGGAACCTCCGACAGATGTTGACCAAGCTTTCCTTATAAAACCCCTGTATTAGTGAGATGCATGCAGTGATTGGTGGTCTAGTAGCACCTCTACAGTACAGTGCGGTACTACATATCCTGTACACCTGTTCCATGTATTAGTGAGGTGCATGCAGTGATTGATTGTCTACAGCACCTCTACAGTACAGTGCGGTACTACATGTCCTGTACTGCTCTTACATGTATTAGTGAGGTGCATGTAGTGATTGGCGATCTATAGCGCCTCTACAGTACAGTGTGGTGCTACATGTCCTGTACTGCTCTTACATGTATTAGTGAGGTGCATGCAGTGATTGGCGGTCTATAGTAACTCTACAGTACAGTACTACATGTCCTGTGCTGCTCTTACATGTATTAGTGAGGTGCATGTAGTGATTGGCGATCTATAGCGCCTCTACAGTACAGTGCGGTACTATATGTCCTGTACTGCTCTTACATGTGCCAGGATCAGGGGCACCTTTGGGCACCAGGTGAGGTCATTTTTTTTCTGGTACATTTTACAAAATCGGAAGAAATTCAGCTTCCAGCAGCTCTTTCTGGATATTATCTAAGGACTTGCTTTATCTGTATACATTGTCTGCTTACTTTTTTGTAATCTTTAGGTTTACTGTACACGGATTGGACAATAAACTCATTGAAAAACAAATCCTAAAAACATTCATAAAACTGAGTTTTGTTCAGGGCCAGTCAAAAGCTTCTGAAAAAGTCAGTTTTTTGGTGCTTTTTTTGCAGAAATACACAGCATTGTATTTGCTGTGCATTTCTGCCAAAAACATCTGGCATTTTACATAGACTTCATAAGTACACTTTCTGCCCTGCTCTGTCGTTTTGCAACACATTTATAAAAAAAAAAAAAAAAAAAAAAAAAAAAAGACCAGCAGCAAAAAAGCTTTTAAAAAAATAAAAAAAAAGTCTCTGTGGAGACTACAGGACGTTACTATTAAAGTCTATGGAATTTCTTTTCAGTCGTTTCCCAAACTTTCAATACTGCTTTAACTCTAACAGCCACCAGTTATTAGCCTTGGTGAGGGGAATCCCTCCAGAAACCCCTTCTTGCAATACTTCAAATATGAAAAATTCTTCAAGGCATAAAGGTTAGAAAACTTTACTTCTATTCCATATACACAAAAAAAACGCAATAGCTCAATGAACAACGTTTAAAAGCCTGGTGCTGTGTAAATTGCGCAACGGCATAAAAAGGAAGAAAGCTTCCGAAACGTCGCATCACGCACGTACAGCAGCGAGACTATCCGCTCTATGGAGTTGACACAGAGAGACTGAGGACTCCAACAAGGAAGAAAATCCCCTTATGCCGTTGCGCAATTTACACAGCACCAGGTTTTTAAACGTTGTTCACATTGTTCATTGGGCTATTGTGTTTTTGTTTTGTTTTTTTGTGGATATGGAATAGGAGTAAAGTTTTCTAACCTTTATGCCTTGAAGAATTTTTCATATTTGAAGTATTTTCAGTCATTTCCTCAGCTTTTTGGGGACAATGAAAAACGCTGAAAAAATAAGGCTGGTTGTGTGCAGTGAAGACAGCCTTACTCTTGATTATGTTGGGGTGTGGGAAGGGGAGGGGGGTGTCAATTTTTGGAGCTTTGAAACCGATTAAGGCCATGTCCCCACAGCACGGGTTCTCGGCCGTTTGCGGTTTCAGACCGCCTGAAAAACCGGCCGAAAATGAGCACAATGGTGCTCTATGGAAAACCCATGCAGCAGTCCCCACTGCACGGGTTTTCCGCCCGACGGCAAAACAGTGAACATGTTTATTCTTCCGTCCGGTTTTCAGACGGAATTTGAACAATTCAATGGGGGGGGGGGGGGGGGGAGGGGGGCTGGTCTCCGCTCATCATGGCGAAAAGCCGTCCCCCCCCGCGGCCGTGGGGACGGCCGCAAAACCGGACAAATACCGGCCGGCAAACCGGCCGGTATTTGTCCACTGCTGTGGGGATGCACCCTTACAGTTTCCATAGAGTTATGATTTCAACATACAATGGTCATCCCAGAACTAATCAATATTATATGTTGAAGGACCAATGTAATATGCACATAAAATGCTCTACTCAGAGGAACGGGGCAGCCAGTACCAAAAAATGTTTAGATCTTTGGTTTATTCATAGAACATATAGGTTTATGTTTGTGTTATTTTTAAGAAAGCTTGGTCCATGGGCCAATGAGCCAAACATATGTACGGCTATATTGTCCTTGCTCTTCAGATGTAAATAGCTCCTCATTTTTTTTCCCCCATCATGGTTACAAGTCTTACCATACTATGCTAACTGAATTCATTTGTGAATGTGTGCAAAGTACAGTTGATGCACAGACTCCCTAAAAAAGGGCTAAGATCTCAACTGTAGCAGACGTTGTGTTTGGTACAGGTTAGTACAATATTTGTGTTTGTGTGTTGGAGGGGGGGTTATGTCATTTCTAGTTATAAGCAGAAATAGTAAAAACAAGTCATGGAAATGTCCCTTTAAGCCTAGATCATTTTTGGAGTTAAAAACAATATTTAGTTAATTCATAACTAAATTTTGAAGGTTACGCATGAGAAGGAGTCTGCTCCTGTGGCAAGCAGATTGAAAGAAAGTGAGAATTTTTGCTGAAATCTGGTCAAAGTAGACAAGTTCAACAATGCATCA
The DNA here is from genome assembly GCA_025379985.1 of Phyllomedusa bahiana. NCBI lineage: Eukaryota > Metazoa > Chordata > Amphibia > Anura > Hylidae > Phyllomedusa > Phyllomedusa bahiana. The sequence goes on from JAODAL010073637.1 coordinate 6,373, forward strand.
GAACGGACTGTGCCTGAGGCAATTCCTTTATACCCCGAGATGATGTTGCCCATGTGGTTACCGCTTTGCCCCCAACCCAAGTTAGTGTAGAGAGGTCGTTCTCTAGCCTGGAAACGAGATCAGATTTGAGGTCATCGATGGAGGATCTGAAAGTTGTGTTCTAAGATTGTATCCAATAAATATATTTTACACCGACAAGCAAAAGGGTAACAATGTTTTGAACGCGAGACTACCATCATTTTGTAGTCATCTTGGCTATCGTATACATAACGTCTGATCTCTTAAGCCTACGAGCCGCCTCCACTGCTGTGTTGGCCGTGTCAGAACTGATTGACCTTGTGATGAGCCGACTTGACACTGATATTTAACTTAGACGTCACCTCTTGGCATTGGAATGAATGGACTTAATTTCATGTTCTTCCAGCTGTCATGGCCTCACATGATAAAGTTTGGCAATTTTCTTGGCCCAGAGATGCTATTGATGAGCTGGATGATGCCGTTTCTCTTTTCTTGGGAAATCTTCATGGCTGCTCAAACCAGTGACCTTTCAGTTGCGAATCAGCCTAACACAGCTATTAAAGAATGTGAGAACAGGTTGTAATTTGTAACAAGATTGTTCCACCGCCAGAAGTAAAACAGTAACAATGCAGTTACATGATAAGAATTTGCAGAACTAAGCATATGCTAAATAGCTGAAGGTAAAAGTTACGCATGAGAGCCAAAGTGATTGTCTATAATATGATGGAAAGCTGTAGTGGATGGTGATGTATGGAACCTGAAAGTCAAAAGTTCAAAACATTGTTACCCTTATGATGGTCGCTGTAAAATATATTTATTGGATATGACTTTAGAACACAAAAACCTTTCATAAACTGTATTTATGAAAAATGCTGCAGTAAGCAGGGCTGTGGAGTCGGACTCTGTGGCTATTTTGCAGGAGTCGGAGTCTTCATAAAATGGACCGACTCAGACTCCCAAAATATATAATAAGTTGGTCCAGTTCGATGCAAATAGCAAGAGGAATTGGGTCCAGCCAGTGCTACTGCTCCCATATCTTCAGCCTCATCACATGAGGAGTAACTGATGACATGGAGCAGGCAAAGCGCTGTCCCAGGGGAAAGAATTGTGCACCCAGAGCAAACAGATTTCAGCTAAATTTTTCACCTGTTTTCAAAGTAGAAGAGTTTAACCATTCATCAAAACTGACTGACTGAGGCAATTCCTTTATACCCAGACATTGTTAGAGATGTTGCCCCTGTGGTCACTGCTTTGCCCCCAACCCAAGTTAGTGTAGAGAGGCCGTTCTCTGGCCTGGAAATAATGAGATCAGATGTGAGGTCATGTATGCAGGATCTGATGGAGGCAATACTATTTCTCAGAGCAAATTCAGAGACTCCACAAATGTTCCTGCAGGGTTTTGCATATTTACAATTTTTTTGTGTCCTAAAGTCACATCCAATAAATAAATTTTACACTGACAAGCAAAATAGTAACAATGCTTTGAACTTGTGACTTTCAGGCTCCATATCTCACCCTCCACTACAGCTTTGTACATGAGGCTACTGTAATTTTATATACAGACATCTTACCTATCTTATACATAAATTTGTACTGCAGATTCTTTCCTGTAACTGCATTGTTACTGTTTTGCTCCTAAAAATTAAAGTGTTAATTTTTATTATTTTGTTAGTATTTGGGAAATCCACCTTTGGCTTTCAGCACTGCCCGAATCCTTCTGGGCTCTGAATCAGATTCAAGCATGTCTTGACCAAAATCTGATCCCAGGTCTCTTCTACACATTCCCAATGTTGTGCAGGGGCTGGACACAAATACAGATTTTTCTTCAACTCTTCCCACAAGTGTTCAAAAGATCAAAACATTGTTACTCTTTTGCTTGTCAGTGTCTGTTCTACTTAAATAGCTTGATTATTGTATCATAAGGTGGTAAACAGCCTGATGTTACCATTTCACTACAGTAAAGTTATTACTTAAACATGCGCCGTGTATGAGGGAGTCAAGAGTCGGGGGTTTGGGAAATTGAGGAGTCGGAGCTTCGGCTTGCCGACTCCACAGCCCTGGCAGTAAGTTGGGAAAAAAACAGTTTAACAAAAACGTCCTGAACAACATTTGTGGAGTCTATGAATTTGTGCTGAGGAATAGCATTGCCTCCATCAGATCCTCGTTCATAGATTACCTCAAATCTGATCTCATTTCCAGACTAGAGAACGGCCTCTCTACACTAACTTAGGTTGTTGGCAAAGTAGTGACCACAGGGGCAACAACTAACAATGTCAGGGTATAAAGGAATTGCCTGAGGCAGTCAGTTTTGATGAATGGTTGAACTTTTCTACGTCTTTGAAAGAAAGTGAAAAATTTTGCTGAAATCGTGTTCATCTGTTTGCTTTGGAAGCAGAATCCTTTCCCCTGCGGCAATGCTTTGCTTGCTCCATGTCATCCAAATACTTTTCAAAATTAAACTTCTCATCTGATGAGGCTGAAGATATGGGAGCAGTAGCACTGGAGAGACAACTCCTCTTGCTCTTGGCACTGTCGAACTAACTGGACCAACTTATATATTTTGGCAGTCAGAGTTGGTCCATTTTATAACGACTCCAACTCCTGCAAAATGGGCACCAACTCCGACTCCACAGCCCTGTGTGTAACCTAGGAAGAAGTCAATGTGCAGGGAGGGTAGAGGGTGAACTGTGACTAGTGGATCCTGTATTTATACACATTGGTGTCACCTTTCAGTGTAACCCTGCTTGTACTGATCATGAGTAGACTACTGAAAAACTCTACAGAACCGGAAGTGGTATGGAAAATTAACCAAAAATGCGTTTAGCATAAAGACGAGTTAAAAGCCAAGTAATTTTTTGAGGACACATTCCCTTTAAGTGGCTGAATAGCTGCCCTCTTGTTTAATTTAGGAGGGCAGCTATTAATCACAACCACGCTCTTGCAGGTAATTGCACGGGCACAGCTTCTGGAAAAAATTACCCATCCCATGAAGCACTCATGTAAGAAGTGGCTACAGATCAAGTTTACCAGATCATTACAGTTTTCGTATGATCTAACGTCTACTGCAGACCTGATTTTACCACTTTACTTGCATGATCATACTTCCACGTTGCATGTCGGCTCATAGCTAGCTATGAGCAAACTGTTACAGAATGAGGAGGGTGACGCTTAGAGCGGACCTCCTCATTCATTTCTATGGAAGTTCCAAATAGACCTAAGCACACTTGCTTGGATATATTCTGAACTCCTAAAGAAATCAATGGGGAGGTCGGCGGCAAGCGTCACCTGTATGTGGAAGTGTGGTTGTGGGAACACTCCTTTAAAAACTATGGACACTGATCATTTAGTTTCATATGCCTACACTGCGTAACATTCTCAGAACTGTGCATCTATTATTTCTTGTCTCCAATATAGCTCACAATCTAAGTTTGTCTACATACACCATAAGGCCCAGTTCCATATAAAGCCAGTTAGTCTACCAGTATGCTTATGGAGCATTGAAGTAAACTATGTACACCTAGTTCATCGACACAAAACATAAGAATCTCATTGGGGCTAATCCACATCTGTTAGCCAATGCAAAATCTGGTTGAATTCCATCTTAAAGAAGTGATAGGTCACCACCCCCCCCCCTCCCCCCCTCCCCCCTCCATGTTACAGACTTCAAACTGAATTGCAGCATGGATTTTTCCACCACAGATTAAACCACCGCACAAATTTCCCATTCAAATGGACACAAAAGTATTTGCAGCAAATCTCAAAAAAATCGATATTTAAAAAAATACCAGAAGGGGGGTTAAAAAAAAAAAAAAAAACAAAAAAAAAAAAAAAGAAACCAAAATAGAAGGGCATTCCCACAGACGGGTTTTGTGGCTGGTTTTTTTTTTCCCAACGTTTGCTTTTTTTGGGGAGACCTCGGGAAAACCGGGCCCCAAAAATTTACACCGGGCCCCGCTTTGGAAAACCTTGCAGCAGCCCCCCAATGCACGGGTTCCCCCCCGGTCCCCTAAAAAAAACATTGCTTGCCATTCTTCCGTCCGGTTTTAAGAGGGAATTTTTGGCATGTCAATGTGAAGGGGGAAAAAAGCCGCCCCCACTTTCCCTTGGGGGAAAGGGCACAAAAACCGGGGAAAATAAAATTTTTTCCACTCTTGTAAAAAGCCCCCAAAAGCGCTAAAAAATACGTCCCTTTTTGCGGTGCATTTTTTTGGGACGTGTTTTTGCAGACATGCAACATTGTAAAAAAAAAGAAAAAAAATTTGTCCCCCGCACAAAAAACTTCCTTTTTTACAAGCTGTTTTTACAAAAAAGCAACCCAAAAAAGATGTTTTTCACTGCTTTTTTTACAGGCAGTGGAAAAAAAAAACAAAAAAAAAACCCACCAACAAACCCGTTTTTGAATTTTTTGTTTTTGGTTCTCGGGTTTTTTTTTGTCCACTGCAGTATAGACAAAGCCTTAGTCTAGTCCTCTCATTCTAAGGCCAGCAATATTGCAAAAATTACTTTTGCAGTTCCTGCAAATCCAAAATTTATGTTGTATAGATTGTACCCTTAAATTCAAAGTGTGGGTCATTAGTGTCCTATATACAGACTTGCATGAACCACTGACTCTATTCATAATACAAAAGGCTGGTGTTTGAAACCCACCACCGTAGTGTGCAGGGGCCCAACACATTGCTTTTTCCTTAAACCTTTCAACCCCGCTACGGCTACATGAAAATTTTTACCCCCGAGACGAAAACAAGCAAGAAGCCAGTAATCCCTTGTACGCATCAAGACCGCCTCATTCCTCTCTGCATGAATAGAGTCAGTAGGTTATATTGACTCTTTAATCCTTAGATTATGTCTCCCCATTGGGCACATGGAAACAGAGCACAACCAGGCAGAATATGTGCATGCATTTGCAATGACTCAGCTGATGGCAACCTTATATCACAAGTCCACATCCCTTAAAGTAGATCCCATATAGAACTCTACAAATGCCACAATCAAATCCTTAGTTTTTTCCCACAATACAAATAGAAGAAAAAAAAATCCACACTTTACAGCACGAACAGATACGCATAATGCAATGAGTGTAAAGGAATTGTCCAGTAAAAAAACAAAGCTAATCAGGGCTGTGGAGTTGGCAAGCCAAAGCCCCAACTCCTCAATTTCCCAAACCTCCGACTCCCTCATACACGGCACATGTTTAAGTGATAACTTTACTGTAGTAAAATGGTAACATCGGGCTGTTCATCACCTTATGATACAATAATAAAGCTATTTAGGTAGAACAGACACTGACAAGCAAAAGGGTAACAATGTTTTGATCTTTTGAACACTTGTGGGTACAGTTGAAGACAAAAGCTGTATTTGTATCCAAGTCCAGTCTGCACCAACATTGGAAATGTGTAGAAGAGACCTGGGATCAGAATTTAACCCCTTAAGGACCCGGCCGTTTTTTTTTTTTGCCGACACGTTCGTTTTTCCCTTCTCGCCTTTCCAGAGCCATAAAACTTTATTTTTCCACCTACATAGACACATGAGGGCTTTTATTTTGCGGGACAAGATGTACTTTCTAATGGTGTTATTCACTATACTATAGAATATAAAGGGAAACCGCAAAAAAATTCCAAGTGGGACAAATTGTGGAAAAAAAAAAAAAAAAAAAAAGTATTTCTGCCAGGTTTGCGGGGGTTTGGCTTTTTTGGCGTTCAATATTCGGTCAATAAAATGTGTTTTCTGTATGCTACAGATTGATACGCATCCGGCAATACCAAACATGTAGGGTTTCCGTTATGTTTTGGTACCATAAAAAAATTCCAAACTTTTTCTACTTTTTAAATTTGTGCCACGGCGCCAGTTTGTGCGACCAATAACTTTTTTATACTAACACCTACGGATGTGAGGGGGCATTTTTTGCGGGCTGAAGTGTACTTTTTATCGCTAGCAGTTTGGAATGCATGCGACTTTTTTGATCATTTTTATTCCATTTTTTAAGTGACATAAAATGATCAAAAAAGGCAATTTTGGCGTTTGGAATTTATTCTTCTACGGTGTTCAACGCACGGGACAAATGATGTTATATTTTTATAGATCGGACTTGGCGATACCAAATGTGTCACTTATTTTGTTTTTATTTGTAAAATGGGGAAAGGGGGGTGATTTGAACTTTTAATAAAGTTTTACAGTACAAAAAAGTATTTTTTTTACTTTAACATTGAGGCCACCTATGGTACTTGACCACTAGGTGGTGCAATTGTCAATACAGTCTAATGCATTGCATAGGCAAAGCTTTAGAGTGTACCAAGATGGCGGTTTCCCCACTTCCTGTCTGCAGACGGAAGTGGGGCAAACCAGGACATGGAAGGGACAGGAGACTTCCCAAGGCTCCCCACTTCCGACCACCGGACATGGATCGTTGCAGCTATGCTGCGACTGTGCCGATCACCCTCAAGATCGGTGTGGGGCACCGATCGGCATTCATTCAGACGCCGCAGCCATCTTTGCCGCGGTGTCTGATGGGTTAAACAGCGTGGGTGTGCAACGCTGCCCGTTCGCGCTGTAACGGCTGGGTGTTAGCGACGATTAGCCGCTAACTCCCGCCGGCTGTGTGAGGGGTGGGGGGTGTTATGGTCGGAGGTACTCATTCGCCCAGGGTCGTTAAGGGGTTAATCAAGACATGCTTGAATCTGATACAGAGACCAGAAGGATCCAGGCAGTATTGAAAACCAAAAGGTGGATTTCCCAAATACCCAACAAGATAATAAAAATTAACATTTTGATTTTTAGGAGCAAAACAGTAACCATGCAGTTACAGGAAAGAATCTGCAGAACTAAGCAGATGCTAAATACTTGCAAGTCAAATTTATGTATAAGATATGTAAGATGTATATAAAATTACAGTAGCCTCATGTGCAAAGCTGTAGTGGATGGAGAGATATGGAGCCTGAAAGTCACAAGTTCAAAACATTGTTACCATTTTGCTTGTCAGTGTAAAATATATTTATTGGATATGACTATAGAACAAAAAAAATGGTAAATATACAAAACACTGCAGGAACATTTGTGGAGTCTCTGAATTTGTTCTGAGAAATAGTATTGCTTCCATCAGATCCTGCATACATGACCTCACATCTGATCTCATTATTTCCAGGCTAGAGAACGGCCTCTCTACACTAACTTGGGTTGGGGGGGAGGGGCAAAGCGGTGACCACAGGGGCAACATCTCTAACAATGTCAGGTTATAAATGAATTGCCTCAGCCACAGTCCGTTTTGATGAATGGTTGAACTCTTCTACTTCTTTGAAAGCAGGTGAAAAATTTTGCTGAAATCTGTTTGCCCTGAGGGCAGAATCTTTTCACCTGGGGCAGCGCTTTGCTCCAGGTCATCACACGTGATAAGACTGAAGATACGGGAGCAGAAGCACTGGCCAGACCCAATTCCTCTTCGCACTGCATCGAACTGTACTAACTAATTATATATTTCGGGAGTCGGACCTAGTCCCTTTTAGGACGACTCAGACTTCTGCAAAATAGGCACCGACTCCGACTCCACAGCCCTGTTCATTTATATAAGTATATAAATGGCCCCTACAAAAAAGTATGGGGAAAAGTTATTTCATGTAAAACCCCCTCAGAAGACAAAGGGGGCTCTCCCTCCATCTGGAGAGAAAAAGGATTCACTCTCCAGAGGAGAAAAGCCTTCTTCACCATGAGAACTGTGAATCTGTGGAATAGCCGTCCTGAGGAGCAGCTAATACAGACAATTCACTCCTCTCGACTTGCACGTTCTTGTCCCAACACAGAGGAGAGGAGCTTCATTCACTTACAAAAAAGTGCGAGCCCCTAAAGCATGTCAGGGTGAGAATCCTGACCTCTGTTGCCAAAGATGATGGAAGAGCAGAGAGGAAGAAACCAGGGCCTAATGTTAGGACTTCAACGGACACTGGTCTTTAAGTGACTATATAATGTTTATATGTGGTTAGCTCTGAGGAATTACTATTTTAGGAATATGGATAACAGCCTTCTTGTTGTCATATGACATTTAGGCACCACAGGAGATACTTTGACTACCTTATTAACCCCTTAACGACCTTGGCGTATCCATACGTCCAGGTCGTTTGGGGGTTAATGCACCTGGATGTATGGATACGTCCTGAGGATCGCACGAACTCTAAAGCAGAGTTCGCGCGATCGGCGCGGGTGTCAGCTGTATATTACAGCTGCATCCCGCACGTCGGCCCCGCCCCCCGGATCCGGGGGCTCCTGCCCTCTGACAGACAGCACGGGGGGG
>JAODAL010073638.1:0-14668 GCA_025379985.1 Phyllomedusa bahiana
ATCTTTTGAGAAAGACCCAAAACCTAGCTTCAGAGATAAAGTAAATAGAAGTAATTAGTCTCCCTTGTTTGTTAGAACAGATAACACTGAAGCTTTCAAGCTGCCAGCAGTTCTGTGTGGTAACCTGTGTGATGATGTCATCACTGCTATCAGATAAGACAGACAGCAGGAGAGAGCAGAGACGGTTGGTAACCCAAAGAAACCTGAGTGCACTCATAGCTGATTAAATCTCTCTTATCTCCTCAAAAAAGAAAGCTAAACAAAGCAATATATTTGGAAAACATCTTAATTTACAGTTCCTTATATGTTGAAAGCTAATCTTTGCAATGAGACAACCCCTTTAAAGTAATCAGTGCACATGTAGGATTTGGTAGGATATCTGGAGATTGGTTATAAAACCAGTTCCAATTGAGGTTGTCTGCTGATAGACCTTTGAGACCCGGACATTTTATGGACACATTACTGTGACAGAGCCTGGACCCACCAGAGGATCCTCTAGTACACTGGTGGGCCAGTCTGAACCTGAATATATTAAGCTTAACCCAGTGGAGGGTACTCTAGTACTATAGTGGACCAGTCCCAGCCTGGATGCATTACTGTGTCAAAGCTTGACCCAGTGGAGGGTACTCTAGTACTAGAGTGGACCAGTCCCAGCCTGAATACATTACTGTGTTAAAGCTTGACCCAGTGGAGAGTACTCTAGTACTATAGTGGACCAGTACGAGCCTGGATGCATTACTGTGTCAGAGCTTGACCCAGTGGAGAGTACTCTAGTACTATAGTGGACCAGTCCGAGCCTGGATGCATTACTGTGTCAAAGCTTGACACAGTGGAGAGTACTCTAGTACTATAGTGGACCAGTCCCAGCCTGAATACATTACTGTGTCAAAGCTTGACCCAGTGGAGAGTACTCTAGTACTATAGTGGACCAGTCCGAGCCTGGATGCATTACTGTGTCAAAGCTTGACCCAGTGGAGAGTACTCTAGTACTACAGTGGACCAGTCCGAGCCTGAACACATTACTGTGTCAGAGCTTGACCCAGTGGAGAGTACTCTAGTACTATAGTGGACCAGTCCGAGCCTGAATACATTACTGTGTCAGAGCTTTTCCCAGAGGAGAGGACTATAGTACTATAGTTGACCAGTCCAAGCCTGATTACATTACTGTGTCACAGCTTGACCCAGTGGAGGGTACTCTAGTACTATAGTGGACCAGTCCCAGCCTGAATACATTACTGTGGCAAAGCTTGGCCCAGTGGAGGGTACTCTAATACTATAATGGACCAGTCCGAGCCTGGATGAATTACTGTGTCAAAGCTTGACCCAGTGGAGAGTACTCTAGTACTATAGTGGACCAGTCCGAGCCTGAATACATTACTGTGTCATAGCTTGACCCAGTGGAGAGTACTCTAGTACTATAGTGGATCAGTCCGAGCCTGAATACATTACTGTGTCAGAGCTTGACCCAGTGGAGGGTACTCTAGTACTATAGTGGACCAGTCCCAGCCTTAATACATTATTGTGTCAAAGCTTGACCCAGTGGAGAGTACTCTAGTACTACAGTGGACCAGTCACCGCCTGAATACATTACTGTGTCAAAGCTTGACCCAGTGGAGAGTACTCTAGTACTACAGTGGACCAGCCCCGAGCCTGTATGCATTACTGTGTCAGTGCTTGACCCAGTGGAGGGTACTCTAGTACTATAGTGGACCAGACCCAGCCTGAATACATTACTGTGTCAGAGCTTGACCCAGTGGAGAGTACTCTAGTACTACAGTGGACCAGTCCCAGCCTGGATGCATTACTGTTTCAAAGCTTGCCCCATGGAGAGTACTCAAAGTACTGCAGTGGACCAGTCTGAGCCTGAATACATTACTGTGTCAGAGCTTGGTCCTAATCACGGGTACTCTGGCACCAGTCTGAGGCTGAGTACATTACTGTGTCAGGGCTTGGGGCCAATGGAAGGTACATTGGTGGGCCAGTCCAACCCAGGGGTTAAAATTGGAGTTACAGTTTTTGGTTGGATGAAATTTTAAAGGTTGGGTTAGGGTTAAACGTTAGATTTGGGTCGGGGTTTGTGATGAGGAGTGAAGCTCGGGTTTGTGGTTAGGTTTAAAGGTTAACTTAGGTTAAAACACAGAATAGGTCAAACATCTTATCAGAAGCCAAAACCTAAAAATTGCTTTGAACGTCAGTTTTTTGTCCAAAGCAGTTGGGTTTCCAACGAGTTTTTTTTGGTGGTATCCTTTTTCTTGTTTAGGTTTTTTTTACGCTTTTTTTGGTCTGATTTTTTTTTTTTATGTTTTTGGGCAGTTTTTAATGTATGCAAGATTCACATAACTTGTTTAAACACCTGGGCAGTTTTTCAGTAGAACCGTCCAAAAACCGCGCCAAAAAACAACCATAAGTTTATATAGACTTCAATAGTAAATTATCTGTTCTGCTCCGGCGTTTTTGGCAATATGTTTCCAAAAACGACCATGACCACTGCAGAGCTGAGGCACTATCAGCCAACCCTCTGACCACCCCCACCCCCCATTCCCCCCCCCCAGTCCATACTCATACTACCCCTTCCCTGCTGTGACCCCTTGAATAACACACTCAATACTGATTGGATTTAAATGGCCACAGCAGCCGTTTTATTTAACAAAATACAACATAAATAAATTGTCATACAAAAATATAACTCCCATATATATATATATATGTATAAATGTACCACCATCTAAACCCCAAATGCCACTATAATACATATATACATATATATATGAACATACATATAAATAAATTTTATATCCTCCATAATAACCGTAAAAACCGTAACTCCGTTAATTTCCACAAACCCGATGGGGCAGAGGGGCCTTGGAACCAACCAACCAACGACCTGGCGCCCAAATCCCTGAAGGGCACCAAACCACCATTTACCCCCAGCCCGTACTCCACTGGCTCGGGGGTCCTAAGCCATACAAGATGGCTCGCCCATTTTGCTCTGCAGGGATTCCAGCCTGCAAGAGCCCACCACCTTCGCCAGGTCGATTCAAACCCTTTTCCCCAATCCGAGGGGAAACATACCCCCCAATGGACCCCTCACCAAACCCAATCCCCCCCTCCAATTCCAAGAAAACCCCCCGCCGCCAACGGGTACCATACAACCCACCTATACACCTACGTTTACACAAAAAAATTTGGGGGGGGGTGGGACCCCTGAAACCCGCCGACGATTTGGGTAAAGGGCCCGGGAAAAGGGGGGGGGTAACCCGAAAACGTGCCCCTTTACAGCTCCGCCCACCCTTTCCCGGCCCCAACGTCCCACGGCTTAAACCGCGCCCAAACACGCCGGGGCCCTGGCGCGCCCCCCCCTAGGGGCCTTGGCCTGGTCCGGCGCCTGCCTTTTACCACGCCGACTGATGCACTATCAGCCAACCCCTACCAACCCCCCCCCCCTTCCCCCCTCCCCAGCCATACTCATACAACCCCCTTTCCCCCGCTGTGACCCCTTAATAAAACACTCAATACTGAATTTATTTAAATGGGGCCCCAGCAGCCGTTTTTTTTAAAAAAATAAAACATAAATAAATTGTCATAAAAAAAATATAACTCCCAAAAAATATTTATAAATGTTTTAAATGTACCACCCCCTCAAAACCCCAAAAAGGGCCCCTAAAAATACATAATACAAAATAATTTTTGGAAAACCAAAAATATAAATAAATATATAATCCTCCATAAAAACCCCTAAAAAAAATTTTAACCTCCGTTAATAAACCCCAACCCGATGGGGAGAGGTCCCTTTTGGGAAAAACCAACCCAAAGACCTGGCGACCAAAAACCCCCAAGGGAACCCAAACCCCCATTAACCCCCCCAGCCTACTTCCACCCGGCTCCGGGGGGCCTAAAAACCATTAAAAAAGATGGCTTCCCCCCATTTGGGTCTGCAGGGGGTTTTCCCCCTGGCCCAAGAGCCCACCACCCCGCCAGGGCGATTCAACCCCCATTTTCCCAAAACCCCAGGGGGAAACCTACCCCAAAAAACTCCCTCCCCCGTATCTCCTCTCCAAATTCCCAAGGGAAACCCCCCCCCGCCCCACGAGCAAAAACCCGAACCCTCTGCCCTCCCGGGGCCCCCCCCAAACCCCAAAACCTCTCGATGCCCCCCGGAAAAAGGCCCCAGACCCAAAAGATCCAAACCCAACCCCCTTTAGATGTACCCCCAACTGAACCCAAAAATTGTCCCTGCCGGGCTCCCAACTCCCCTGGCCTGACCCTTTACTCCTCCATTCCCCAGCCAAAAAATTCGCCACCGACCCCGTTTTAAATTTTAAACCCTTTTCCTTGTTTAGCCCTCCCCGAGGGAGCACCCCCTCCAAGGAAACCGAAAAAACAATTTTCTGAACCCGAAAAGATAAACATACCCGGGGAAAACCTCCAAAATCGCAAAAAAGTCAACTTTAAAAATTCCTTTTCCAACTCCCTAAGGTTAAAGCCCCAAATCATTCCCCCCTACATGTAGCCCCAAAAAAATCAGGTGGGCCTTTCCAGGGCTGCAAATTTGCGTCACCTCCGGGGCCAAAACCAACCCCCCCGCATCCCACGACGACCCACCAGCGTACCAACGCGAAACCCCTTTGGGAAATTCCCCAAATTGGGCGGCCGTCCGGGGGGCAAAATCTTCTCCCTCACACCCCCCGTGAACGTACGAAAGGCCAAGGATCCACACCGAATTGGGGGACGAACTGGGGAACAAAAAAAAAAAGAAGATAAAAATCCCCACATAATGGCACGAACCCCTTTTCAACCCACCATCCATCCCCTCCATCAAGCCGCCAGGAAAGTGGCCCTATTTAAACCAAACCCTCCCCCCCCATCTGCCCGGGTTTCCCCCCCCAAACCGCTTCTGCACTAAAGGCCCCAAACCCCCCCCGCCTTTGGTTAAACCCCACCCATAAAGAATGAATGGGGGTCAAAATCACAGGGTTAAGGCCCCCACCCCTCCAAGCAAAAAAGCCTGAAACAACTGCGTAAATTGGAAAAAGGGGCAAAAAAAAGACCCATCCCGCCCCTGCCGCAAAGAAACCCCCCTTTTTCCGCCCTCCCGCCCCCATCAAAAAATTCACGGGGCCCAAAAACCGCAAACCGGGAAAACATCGCACACCCCGGAACTTTCCCCCCCAGTTTTCACCCCGGGGACCCCCCCCGGACTGAACCTGTCTTAAACCGAAAGCAGCCAAAAAATAATTTGCATCAAACCAAAACGACAACAACCACCTTTTGAAGGCCCCCCCCTTTTAAAACCCACTAGGGGACAAACCAAATTCCCCCTATTTTCCCGCAATGCCCCCAAAAAATGCCAATGAAAAAAGGGTAAGCGGAAAAGCCGACCCCCCGTAAACCCCGGGGCGGCGACTTTTCCCAACAAACCCCTTTCCCAAAAACGCCAGCAACGCAAAAACCCCCCCGGTCGGTTTGGGGAATCCCCAAACCCCCCCTTTTACCACCCGGGCCCATAACCCCCCAAGGGCCCCGGGGGAAAACCCCGAACCCCCTTAGTCCAAAACCCGTTAAAACCCTCCCCAATTTTCTGAAAACCAAAAAAAACCCCCCCCTGACATAAAACTGGAGAGTCTCGGCGCCCGACCACCCATGACCCCAACCCTGCCCCAAACCCAAAACAAAAAAACCCCCGAAAGTGGCCGCCTTTCCGATACCACATCTCCCAAGCAATGATCCAACCCCTGAAACCCCTGCCCCCAAAACCGCCTCATAACCCCCCCAAGTACCGCTCGACAAAGACGCCCTGATCAGCTGCTCTGCGTTTTCGAAGGGCCCCGGTCCAAAGGGGACTGGGGGATCCTCCCCGGTTTCCCCCCGACGGGGGGCCAAAAGGGCCAAACCTTTCCCCCCCTGCAACCGAAAAGAAAAGTAGCGAAAAATGCATTCCCGGAAACCCCCCGGGAAAATGCTCCGCCCTCAAACCCAAGGGAATTTGAGCTCCAGGCCCCCTCAAAAAACCAAAAAGCGCAAAAAGACCCTACTACTTGGGGGCAAGAGGCCGTCAAGGTTTTTTAAATTTCCAAAACCACCCTCCCAAGTTATCACAGAAAAAAAGGACCCCTTTCATCCCCCCAAAATGTCCCCCCCACCGGTTTTAACAACGGCCACCAAAGATAGGAAAAATTCCAGGAAAGCCAAAAACCCCAATAACGGGAGCGTAAAGCCCTGGCCCCTGGCCACGGGGCCAACCCCCACCCTCGCCCCACAAATAACACCAAAACCCGTGCTAACACCCCCTCAAACTTTGGGGAAAATGTCAATCCCCTGATTAGACAATTTCCCCGCAGAATAAAACGACCCCCCCATTTTAGGAATCCAAAAAACCTGGCCCAAAAAACCCCCGAAACTTCCCTGTCCTCCTTTACCGCACAAAATGAAAGAGCTTTTTTCACCCCGGGTTCGCCTGGGGGCCAAACCCACGCAAAAAAACGCGCCCATGGGGATAATTTTTTGGGAAAACCCAAGTTAAACTTCCCCTAACCTGCAAGTCTCTGAGAGGAATCTTGCGCAATTTCCCACAACTTTGACAGAAACCCCCCCGTAAGTCCAAACCAACTTAATTGGGGCGGTAACCTGCAACTCCCCCAAATTTTCCCGACAGAGTCCCAAAAACAAATACCCCAAAAAAATTTTGGCACGTGCTCGGACCCCATCCTTTTCCGGTGCCCGCCCGGGGGACCCCCAAAACCCCCCGTCACCCCAAAACAATTTATGCAAACAAAGACCCACCCCACTTTGGGGAAACCCCCTGGACCCACCCCAGAAAAAATCATCCCCGATAAGAATATTTAAAAATCAAACCCCTTTACACCCCCGAACCCCCCCCAAATTTCCCAAAAAAAGGCTAAAACCCCAAAAATTTGGCCACGATAGTGAAAAATTTCCCTTTGGCCCAACAACGATCTTTCGAAAAACTTTTCCCCTGCCCAAAAAAACCCCAACAAATTTCAAACTAAACCTCGTGGACCCGGGAAAAAGTCGAAAGCTGAAATCAAAAGCCCCCCTTTGGGCCCTTAAAAAGGGGGCCCCCCGGGTTTCCCCCCAAATAAAAGGAAAACGCCTCCTCGAAAAGGGGTTTTTAAAACCCAAAACCGGGAAAACCAAAACCCCCGGTTTCATCCCATCAAATTTCCCCATTGGGCCCTCGGGAAAAGGAAAATGGGGAAAAAGCCAAATTTTCCCCGCTCCTTCTTCCCGGAAAACCCCCCCCAACGGGGCCACCACCGGGCAAGGGAAAGGCAAAACTTTAAAAAGGACCCGCCATCCCCCCAACGCCACTTCCCTTACCAACCATTTTTTTTCCCCCCCCCCCACCCCGGGTGTTTTTATTGGGGCCCACCTTAAAATTTTTAAAACCCAAAAAGGGGCCGAGTGACCCGAGGCGGGGAAAACGAAACCCCCGAACCCCAACCCCCCGGGGGCCAATAGTTTTCCCCTGTAAACCCCTAACCGGAAAGCGGCTAGAAAAGGTTCCATCGCGCCCCGTTTTTACCGGGGGGTCGCCCCCTTTTAACCCCACCCGCCCCCTCCCCTTTGCCCGGCCCTTTTTGAAAAAACGGGTTTAACCCCGGGGGCGATTTTTGCTGCGCAGAAAGAGCAACCTGTTTGAAAAAACCCACAACCGGCCCCCCAAAATTTCCAAATGAAAACCCCATTAATCCAAGCAAAAAAACCCCCCCCCCCCCTTTTGACCCCCGGCCCGCGAGGGTCTCCGCAAAATTTCCCCCCATTCCCCCTGGCCGGTTTCCCACCCCGGCCCCCCCCAAGAAAAGGGGCTGCCCGAACTTCATCGGGGGGCCATAACTTTTTGCCAGAGACCAAAGTCCTTTTGGGCCCAAACCCGATGGGAAGGGCGAATTGCTTTCCTCCCGACGAAACCTCGTCCCTTTTCGCACCCCCCAACCCCGGCCCCCCAAAATTTCCCGAAAGCCCCTCCCCAATTTGCCCTCCTAAAGCAAAAAAGGGCCCGGGAAAAATTTCTCGGGCGCCTTTTCCCCCCAAAAGACGACCCTTCCCAGTATCGCAAAAAGCTTGCAGCCAATTACAAAAAGGGCGCGGAAAAGAGTCGCCACCCGGGGCTTCCCCTCCTCCTCTTTTTAAATTTTACTTTTTTTAACCCCTTTTCCAGATTTTAAACTTTAAAACCAAAGGGGAAGCAGGGAAAAGATTTTCATACTCTTTCCTTTCCCGATCTTTTCCCTCACCCTTTTCTTAAGGGGCGGGCCCCCAGCGACCTTCAAAGCAGACATAAAACCCCCCCCTTTGGGCCCGTCATCCAACCTTCACTCTCCTGCGGGGGTTTTTTTTTTTTCGCCCCTGACACCCACCCAAACCCCCAAACCCGCTCCAAAGGGGGGACCCCCGGGGGGGGGGCCAAAGGCCCGATGGCGCCAAACCCAAAACATCCCCCCTGGTGACCCCCCCCCCCCCCCCAAAACCCCCCCTTCCCGAACCTCAAACCTTTGCCAAAAAAATCCCCGCAGA
Organism: Phyllomedusa bahiana; assembly: GCA_025379985.1. NCBI lineage: Eukaryota > Metazoa > Chordata > Amphibia > Anura > Hylidae > Phyllomedusa > Phyllomedusa bahiana. The sequence goes on from JAODAL010073638.1 coordinate 8,536, forward strand.
ACCGCCCCCTAAACCCCCATTTTCTACGGTGACCCCCCCCCCCCCCTCTCATGAGCCCCCCCCCCCCGACCAAGTACCGTAACCCGCACCCCTTTAACGCCCCCTTGCAACTGCAAAATAAAGGGGGGAAAATTTTACATGACCCGAGCATTTTACCCCGGGCTGGCGGGGGGGGTGTGGACCCCCCCCCCGCTATTAAAAAAAGGGAAACCCCGGGCCCCATCACGCAAAAAGCAAAACCCTCGTCACTCCCCCGCCCCGCCACCCCGGGTCAAGGCCCCCAGCCCCCCCAAAAAGGGGGAAGGCCGCCGGGCCCCAAAAGGGTTTTGCGGGGTTGGGGCCCGGGACCTGCCAGGGCCCCAAAACCCGGGGGAAAACAATCTTTCTTCCCCCCACGCCGGGGGGCCCCCCGACCCCTCCCCCCGTCATTTCCGGGGGCTGCTCCCTGTCGACACAAAAGGGAAAAACTTTCCCCCCCCCGCCCTCCTTTTCCCCGGGGTGCCCCCGGGGGGGGGCCCCCCCCCCCCCTCCCCGGAACGCGCCGGCCGGGGGCCCCCCCGTCACCCCCAAACCCACCCCGGAAGAGAAAAATAAGGGAGCGGGGGCGAATCGAAACCCCCGGGCCTAGGGGCCCCCGACCCACCGCTCTTTCCCCAAGCCCGCCGCCCACCAAGGGTGCCTCCCAAGAACCCCAGCAACGACCCCCAATTGGAGCCTTCCCGCCCCGGGCCCAAAAGGGGCCCCCCCAGGGGCCCCCGCGGCCCATGGCAGCCCTGGGGGTATAAAAACCCCTCAAACCCTCTGCCGGGGGGCCCACCCGGCGCCTGCGACCAACGCCGCCACCCCCCCTTTTAGGGGGGTGCGGGCGTAACCCCGGGCCCCCGGGGCAACCGGCCCCCGGGCCCGCCCCCGGGAGAGCGGGCCGGGTCATCGGCTATAAATGAAAGGGAACCCCCCCGGCCCGCTTGCCCGCCACACCGATCCCCCCTCCACTAACCCCCGAGCACCTACAAATGCCGCAGCCGGGTCCAAAGGACCTCCCAAACAGGCCCCGGGGGCCGCCTCCTAACCAAATTTTCTCTCCTTGCGCTGCCGCCATGGGGGGGGCCGTAACAGAGCCAATTTTTCGGTCCCGCCAAGGTAACCCGGGCGCGCCGTGCGGGCACATCCTGTTAAATGGGTGAAAAACCCCCGAGGGCTGCTAAAAACGGGCCCCAAAGGGGGGGGGGGAACTGAAAAAAAGGTCCTCATCACAACCCTTTTCCCCCAAACCCCTTTCCGGGTGCATTTTCCCCCCAGCGGGTTACCCGGGCCCCAACCCCCCGGGGCAAAGGCGCCCTTCCCCCCAGGGGGTGGGGCCCTTTCCGGCGCGCTGCTGGAAACAGAAATGCTGAAAAAAAAAAAAGTTTTTGGGGGGAAACAACAGAACGTTTTTGTCATTAAAGTCTATGGGAAACTTTTTTCAAATCGTTTGTTCAGGCCCGGGTTTTAAAAAAACCTTGAAAACAATGACCCAAAAAGAAGTGCATGGAGCCATAACTTTGGGGTTTGGGTAGGGTTACGATTTTGAGTTGGGGCCCTGGGTTGTCCCTTTTGGGGTTTTAAATTAAGGGGTTTTTAAGGATATTTTCATTACAAAAAAATTCCCCTTTTGAATTCAGGGGCGCTTTACGGCCCTTTTAAATAGGCTGGGAGGAGAAACCAGGGCCCTTTTGCTATAGTGACCATTGCTGGCAGCCTATCAATAATCAATCAGGGCTGATTTTTAGCAAATAGTGCTGGCAGCCTATCCCGGAGAGATCAAACAAAGGTTTTGAGCTATAGCGAAACCCGTGCTGGAGCCTATCAGAGAGGGAACCAACAGGGCCCGTACTGTACAACCAGTCTGGCAGCCTAACAAAAGGGGAAAATTTAAAAAGGTCCCCTTTTGCTATAGAAACCATGCTGGGGCCCGCCATCCGTAGAGATTGAAAAAGGGCTTAGCTATAGCAACCATCTGGCAGCCTATCAGGAGAAAAAACAGGTCTGTAGCTAACAACCAGTGCTGGCACCTATCAGAAAATTTAAAACAGTCTGTAGCATACAACCAGTGCTGGAAACCATCAGGAGATATTAAAGGTCTGTAGCATAGCAAAGTGCTGGCAGTTAAAGGAGAGTAAAAGGTTGTAGTTATAGCGACCTAAGAAGCTGAGCAGCCCATAAAAAGGGGATATTTTGAAATAGTGGACAATTTTAAGGGACAAAATTGCAAAGGACTTGTTCTTGCAGGATCTTTAACATAAAAACCCAGAAATTTCCTTGTAATGAGACAACCCTTTAATTTTACTGATTAGGGTCTGGGTTTGGGGTCGGTTAGGGCTAGGGGTTGGGTTTTGGGGGTTGGTGGGTTTTAAACGTTAGTGAGTTGGGGTCCATTTAGTGTTTTGGGGTTACAAATACTTTTTGGATTAGGTTTGGATAGGGTTAAGCCTAGTAGTTCGGGTCTGGGTTGGTGGTCCGGGGGGGGCAATAAGACGTATTTCCGGGGCCCCCAAAAAAACCCCCGTCCAATTTTTCCCCCACCTAGAATTTGAATGGGACTCGTTCCCCCAAATCCAAATGTCCTACAAAATTTGGGGGAAAAGGGTTGAACGAACTAATCGAGCAACACTACCCCTAGCCGGGATTCGGGGATGTGAGGATGCCCCCACTTTGATTTTGTATTTTGGGGGCTACCTCCCCCCTTATATTCCCTTTCTGATGGAACTATTTCGTAATATAGCGAGAGAAGAACAGGTACGGGCCGAGTGACCCATCCGAGTGGGTCCCCATGGTTTTCAGACTGTGACAAACGGGTTTGGGCCCTGGCCCACGGGGAAAAGGGGGGAAAAACCCCTGGGGGCCCCCGGGGCATGGTGACCTAAAGTTGTTTTTTTAACTCCATAACATTCTCAGAAAGGAAAAAAAAAGCATAGAAAGAGAGGAAAAAAAAGCAAGAGGAAGAGTATTAAAAGGAGGATAAAAAAGCCATTTTACAGTACTGTAGAGTGGGCCCCAAAATAAAAAAACACCGTGGGCCCCTAAAAACCCCAAATGGTGGGCCCCTAAAGTCAGCTCCCCCCTTTTGGGGGCCCCAACATCCATCCGACACTGGTGACAAACCCCGTTTCATCATGTGAAATCTACAAATTTTATTGTGGGGTGTAAAAATTCAGCTTGTGGGGGTCTAATGACAAACCTGCCCAGCTGCATCCCAGCGCTCTGAGTTGTGCAATGTTTTTTCGACTGTGCCTCTCCTTGGTGTAGGAGAAGGTAAGTATTGAGGGCGACCCCCCCAATTTTAATACAATGCTCAGCCCAAGCCCTGGGCTTAATGATTAAATCATGCAGAGGGGCCCTTTCCACTATCAATATTTTATGAACCCTTTACAAGCGCTATTCTATAATTGCTCCCACTTTAGCTCTTTTATCCCCCCCCCCAAAATATAGAAACCAAATTTTTTTCTTCATTGCCACTCCTAAGATTTCACATGCAATTTTTTTCTCCCTGCGGGGGCCCAAAGGGTCTACAAGGTAAAATGTGGTCTTTATTAGCGTGGGCCGGACTCCCACTTTTTCCAGCAAAGAAAGGTCCAAGTTCACGGCAGATAAAAATCCTGCATTGCAAATTCACAATTTTTTACTTGCTGAGGTCAGCACATTTCCAAAATTACAGCTTGAAATAATTATGAGAAATCAGAGGAAAGTCCCAGAAGGAAGATTCCCTCCGCCCCGTCCCTAATATTTTATTTACACAGGAAGTTTCTGGGGCGAGGCTGCTCCCCACCCTCGGTGTCTGACACATTGTAGAATTCTAGAAACATTTCGGAAGTGTTTAAGACGGTTTCTTCTCAATAAACTCCTCTGTGACCCCGAGCACCATGGGGGGCCCGGACCGAGCGAGGAACACAGGAAAGTCATAGGCGGAGGTGGAAACACAGACTCAGCAACTCTGTGTGACCCGGGGAAAGGCCAGTGCAGGGCTGGAGGCTAAGTGTCGTACGTGTATCTACATACACAGTATCTATCTATTATCTATCTATCTATCTATCTATCTATCTATCTATCTATCTGTCTGTCTGTTTGTCTGTCTGTCTATCTATCTATCTATCTATCTATCTATCTATCTATCTATCTATCTATCTATCTGTCTGTCTGTCTGTCTGTCTGTCTGTCTGTCTGTCTGTCTGTCTGTCTGTCTGTCAAACTATCTGTAGGGACTCATATCTATCTATCTATCTATCTTTCTCTCTGTCTGTCTGTCTGTCTGTCTGTCTATCTAGCTATCTAGCTATCTATCCCATATCTATCTATCTATCTATCTATCTATCTATCTATCTATCTATCTATATATCTATCTATCTATCTATCTATCTATCTATCTCTTATCTATCTATCTATCTATCTATCTATCTATCTATCTATCTATCTATCTATCTCATATCTATCTATCTCATATCATCTATCTATCTATCTATCTATCTATCTATCTATATATCTATCTATCTATCTATCTCCAATCATCTGTATTTGTACACATTTGTTTATCTATATATAGATGGTTCAGACACTTGGGCTCGAAAACGCGCCAAAAGACGTCCAGCGCTTTCCATAGACTCCTGTAGTAAATTTTCTGCTCTGGCGTTTTTTAAAGCATGTTGCAAAATACGACCAGTGAAAAAAACGAGCAGAAAACAGAAGCTCAGTGTAGACAGCAGGACGTTCTTACTATAGAGTCTACGGGAGATGATTACAGTCATTTTTCCAGCGTTTTTAGAAAACGAAAAACGCTGAAAAAACTGACGTTTTTCTGTGCAGTGTAGACAGAGCCTTATAGGTCACATCTGGTTATCTTCTCCCAGTGAGTGATACAAGTAGTGAGGTTTCCCTGATTCGCGAGGCCCAACAACAAGCACAGTAATTAAGCTGCCGTTATTTCCGGCGTTGCTGACTACATAATAGCAGGCTCCATGTAAATGTAGTAAAGTTCTATTGTTGCGGGTGTTGTCTCTGGGTCACACAGAGCGGATTCTGCCTTCCTAGAATAGAAGACATCACTTTTATAGCACTTTTGTAGCAGGGAAGGTTCCAAAACCCAACTCAATTATTTTCAGTGAATGCAAAACAAAAAAGTTAAAAAGAATCCTAATGATGTTCATTGTTACCAGGCGGCTCAGGAAGACATGGCGGCCGCAGACAATGGGAGCGCGTCCTGCGCCCGCAGCCTTTCAGGTTTGACTCTCATAATGAAAAAGATACGATTTCTGCTGCTCCAGACCTGAGATATATTTATTGTCTGAGACAAAGGAACGGCTTAATAATCTAAATCTGGAATGAGGCACAAGAGCGCCCTCGCATACCCATTCTATCCTGCCCTTGTGTGTGGGCATGCTCAGTCCCCATAACCTCAGGGAGATGGATAGCATTAGTGTCACCTAAGGGATGTTCTGGCACCAAGCAATAGTCTCAAGAGATCTTTGGCACCCTCCCCAGAACACTGCCCCTACCCCCTCAATATTAGGGTGGCCTCACACACCCATTCTATCCTGCCCTTACTCTGTGTGTGGGCATGCTCAGTCCCCATAGCATCAGGGACATAGATGGCTTTAGTGTCAAGTAAGGGATGTTCTGGCACCAAACAATAGTCACAAAGGAGATATATGTGGATTTAAGGGACCCTCCCCAGAACACTTCCCCTATCACTCTCAATATTAGGTTAGCTACACATGACCTCACACACTCATTCTATCCTGCGCTTGTGTGTGGGCTGCTCAGTCCCCATAGCCTCAGGAAGAATGATGGTGTAAGAGTCACCTAAGGGATGTTCTGGCATCAAACAATAGTGTCAAGGAATCTACGGCACCCTCCCCAGAACACTGCCCCTAACCCCTCAATATTAGGGTGGCCTCACACACCCATTCTATCCTGCCCTTGTGTGTGGGCATGCTCAGTCCCCATAACCCGGGGGATGGATGGGTTAGTAAAACCAAAAAAGTTTTGGGACAAAACAAAAGTTCCCAAAAGCTATGGCACCCCTCCCCCCAAACACTGCCTCTAACCCCCTCAATATTAGGGGGGCCTCACACACCCATTTTAAACCTGCCCCTACCCCCTT
>JAODAL010073639.1:0-14668 GCA_025379985.1 Phyllomedusa bahiana
GTTGCGATTCTATACAAAATGCTCTTAATGAAAAAACATTCCTTGGTTGACATAAAAAAAATGTTTAGATACACTGGGTACATTTCTAGTATCCACATGAGACACTCCATATATATGTTCTCTAAGTCTATCTTTAAGGCGTCTCATGGTGCATCCAATGTATTTAAGCTGACAAAAAACACATTCTATGCAATATATCACATTGGTAGATTCACAGTTTAAAAACTGTTTTATAGTAAAACTACTGCCATCAACTAATCCAGATATATTTTTTGTTTGTAAAGCATACTTACAACATGTACACCTGGATAACCCACATCTAAAGAAACCTTCAACCGAAAGCCAGGTTTTCTGTTTTCTGCTAGTCTTGACTGCACTAGGGGAAAGAGTAGATTGCAGAGTAGAAGCTCGTCTAGAGACGAACTTACAGCCGTCACGCAATAAGAATTTAAACGCATCGTTTTGGAACAACATGGGTAAATATTTGTTCACTATCTTTTTTATAGTATCAAATTCTACTGAAAGTAGTAACAAAGACTGGACAATCAATTATTTTTTTATCTTTATGTTTACTTCTAAATAATAAATATTTTCTGTCTCGATGTTCTACAATATCTAGAGCCGTTTCTTTGCTTTCTTTTATGTCGCTAGTTTCAGTGGAACAATTGTGTTTACTTCTAACTAGTTCTCCTACTGGTTTAGCTTTTAATGTGTGTTTTGGATGACAAGAACTGGCGTGAAGAATATTGTTACTAGCTGTTGGTTTTCTGTATGTAGAGGTAACAACTTTGTTATTAACGATGTCTCCACATAAAAAAATATCAAGAAAGCTGATATGTATAGGATGACGCTGGCTGGTGAAGAACGGGCCAAAAGCATTATGATTTAAATATGATACAAAATCAGACATGGCCGCTACTCCCGTCTTCCAGATGACTATGACGTCATCTATGTAACGGCCATACCAATGAATCTGTTGAGAAAAAGGATTATCATCTGAGAACACAAAACATTCCTCAAACCAAGATACATATAGGTTAGCTAACGATGGGGAAAATTTTGCTCCCATCGAAGCTCCAGTTTTCTGTAAATAATATTTATTGGAAAACATAAAATAATTATGTGATAATAAAAATCTGATTACCAATAAAATAAACTGAATAAGATCTTCATTGTAATTGGAATATTTTTTGAAATGATATTCTACTGCTCGAATACCTAAAGCATGAGGAATGACCGTGTACAAAGATTCGATATCGCAAGTTAACCAATTGAACTGTTCACACCATCCAGTGTCATCTAGTGCTTGTAAGACATGTTTAGAATCTCGGAGATAACCAAAACTTCTTTTAACGAGGGGCTGCAGATGGATGTCCACCCATTCACAAAGATGTTCGTTTAAACAACAATACATTAGTAAGGCAGGGGGTAGCTATAGAGGGTGCTGAGGTAGCAGTCGCTAGCGGGCCCTGCAGCCTGAGGGGGCCAAAAGCCCTCCTTCCTCACAAGGAGATGCCAGTATTGTAAGTGGCACATGGAAGCTGGGGGGCCCATTTCACTTTTTGCACTAGGGCCCCAGAGCTTTAAGTTACGCCTCTGTGGTAAGGGGTTAGCTTTTTTTAGAGAAGAAAGAAAATAGCACAACAATTCCACTACTGTTACAATTTATGTTCCAAATTCCTGCCATTTACTGTGCAGCAAAATTAATGCATTACATTAATTTGGCTGGACAGTATGATTATGGTGATACTAAGTTTAAATAGTTTTTTTTTTTTTTATATTTCAAAACTTTTACACAATGACATCACTTGTGTTGTTGTGTAATGAGAGCCATCACTTTTTTAAAATGTATCAATGGCAGAGCAGGGGCAGGGCTTGTTTGTTCTGAAACAATATGTAGTTGTCAAGGATACTATTTTGAAGTAGAAGATTTTGAACTTTTTATTCCAGTTTTTGGTATACTGGATGAACAAAAAACAGCAATTCTGAAATTGTTTTTTAATTAGTATTATTTAAGGTGTTCACTATGTTATGGTATGTCCAAAAGATCCTAAGCAAACTGCAAATGGGCAATAAATATTCTTTTTGGAGGACAGCAGCTTTCTTCTTGCAGTCCTTTCATGCACACCATTACTGATCAGTGTCCTCCTGATGGTGTACTCAAGGTTACCTTGGGTTCCTATGTGATCCCTTTATTAAATGTCTTTCTCTTCGCGTGATCATTGTTAGTTGACCACTCCTGGGGCGGGTAATCGTGGTCCTGAATTTCCTCCATGTGTACACAGTCAGTCTGACTTGGAATCAGTGGAGTTCAAGCTTTTCAGAAGTAGTTTTTGGGACCTTTCACAGCCTGATAAGCACCATCCTTTGTTTGTGCAGTGATACACTTCCCCAAACACTTGTTGAGAAGATCAGACTTTGACTAGTTATTATGGAGTACAATTGTTTATTATTAACTGTATTTAATAACTCTTTGCATATAATTTTATTTACTTTTTTATCATTGTATTCATTTTGGATTAACAAAATACAAAAATAACCATGAAGGGAAAATAGGAGCATAGTATGGGAGCTTAATCAAACATTAAGTAAAATACAAGTAGCTATTTCAGTATGTTATTATTTGAAAGTAAAGTCAACTTTAAGATCAGAACAAAATTCATGGCAGAGCCATTGTATGGCAGTCTGCATGTAATTGCTTCACTCTAACTGTCTTTGATTAAATTACATTTCTGCTCTTAATTATTAATATTATCATAATTAAATTTTATTGCAGTTCTTAAAATTAGATCTTTCAATTTGCAGCCCAACACAGGCTATATGTACAAAAGTGGTGTAAAACTAATGAGGATCTAGTCAGGCATGTAAATTAATTACAAATGAATTATTTTTTGTACAAATAATCAACAATTAGACGGTATGTTTATAATAACTCTTAAACACCCAGCTATTAATATAGCATAGGCAGAATGCTGAGAGAACAATGATTTGTTAATCCCACAGGGAACTCTATGAATTACAAAGTTTTGCTCTACACAGGGTATCCTTTTAATTAAAAAAGGAGCAAGTTACGTTTGTAATTATTATTTTCTATGTTTAAAAGTATGATCCTACAGATAGAAGGCCAGATGTTCTCCTTGTGAATAAACGTGCTGAGTCTATGGTAGAAAGTCTTACCACTAAATTAATGTTAATATTATCATGTTTAAAATTCAAATTGATGCAATTGATCTATTATGTAATCTGATCATGGAGAAGTTACTTGAAAAAACATAAAAAAGATTTAGGGAAACATGTATGAAAACTGTTTAGGTCTAAGACTTCCCTTGTTGCCCATAGCAAACAATCAGAGCGCCCCTTTAATTTTTCAGAGTACTATATGAAACAAAAGGGGAGCTGTGATTGGTTGTTATTGGCAACAAGATAGTCTTAGCTCATTCATGTTCCCAGCTGTCAGATAACAAGTGCAAACATGGCCACATCAGCTCCTGACAGCTCCTGGTCATATTTAATGTAAACTGTCAGGAAACCAAGGGCATGTAAGGAAGGCTGTAGCTCTTACATGATTCACTTTTTTTAATGACCTATATTTAGAAAAGTGATTAAATACCCATTTTGGAATATCCCACGTCAACATTAGATCGTGGCAAAACCCCTTTAATGTCTAAAACTTTATACCTGAATTTACATATTTAAAATTGTATGTAAAAATTGCCTTCTAAAAAGTTTTCATTAAAGAACATTTTATTAGTAGTATTATATTTATAATTATACGTTTTAAAGCAGCATTAATTCAAGAGTGCTGTACATTTGATCGGTGTTACATACATAACATAGGTCCAAACAAAGAACAATGGCAACACTAAAGGCGACATGTCCAAAAATTGGCATCGCCGCAGCAGTTTTCAGGCGCATTTAATCAGTGTAAACTGCGCCTGAAAGTATGATCCTTTCAAAAATCTGTCGTCTGGTATACCCTGCATAGTAACCTTAATGCGCTTAAAAAGGTGCATTGCGCCATCGCAGCACATAGAGTATCAATGCTAATGTATGTAATGCGCCTCAATAGGCGCATTGCGTAATGGAGGTGCATAATGTCTCATTACTAGTGTATGTGATGGGCATCAATAGGCGCATTTCTTTATGGAGGCGCACAGCGTATCATTGCTAGCATATTTAATGCACCTTTTTAGGTGCACTACAATGTGTCGTGCTCGGCGTTTTGGCATATTACAGTTCATTTATATCGAGAATACGGCGTCAAGAGTATTTTTGGCGCAAAATAGAGCAAAAAAAGGCAGAAAAAGCCCTAGCTAAAACGAGAGGACGCTACCCATAAAGCCTTTTGATCTGCAAGGAAGAAGGATTTAGAAAGTAAGTGAGAGGCAAACATACTTGTTGGGTAATGTAGTGACAGTAGAGTTATTGTAATTGTAGGCTATCCAGAAAAGATTGGTTTTCAGGTTGCTTTTTAAACTAGTGAGCATGGAGGAGAGTCCAATGTGTTGTGGTAATGAGTGCTAGAGTATGAGGGAATGCTAGTCACAAGGCCACAGAGAAGAATGTTATAGGAGTCTAAGCAGAAGATGACAAGTGCATGGACTAGCATTTTCGTAGTAGTGAAGTTAAGGAATGAGCGGATTCTAGAAATATTTTTCAGGTGGAGGCGGAAGGCAGAGGTAAGGGCTTGGATGTGTGGCTTGAAGGACAGAGAGGAGTCAAAGGTTATACGAGGCATTGAATGTGAAGAGCCATTGAATGTGATAGATAGATAGATAGATCAGGTAGGGAATAGAGTGAGATAGTGGATAGATGATGAATTCTGTTTTCTCAACATTTGGCTTTAGGAGGCGGAAGAAGGAGAAGGAGGATATGGACGATAGACATTCTGGGACTCTGGAGAACATACAGTTGATAACTTGACCAGAAATTTAAAGTTGGTTGTCATCAGTAGTGATGAGCGATTACGTCGACTATCGTCATCGGGTCGATAGTCGATATCGGCAATTATCAAGACGATTTCCGATAGTCGATAATAGATTATCACGATGACCAATAAAGTCTATGGGAGAGGAACAACACCTTCATTCTTACACCCAAACAGGGCTGGAGAAGCTGGAATTAACATCCACAACAGTCAAATGGATACGTGCTACATCTTAGGCAACACACTTAGGTTATAAAAGCCACAGAAAAAAAGTCACACAACATTCACTATCCCTGTCTTGTACCACAGCCTGACCCTTAAACCTGCATGACCCACAAATTAAAAAGTGCCTAGGGCATTTATGTTTAAAACCAAACATTTTTCTTGAACTGGACATTGAATTTCCCTTTTCCTTTAAAATGCAGCATGAGCCCCAAACCTGCATAAACCCCAATTAAAAAGTGCCAAAAAAGGGAGTTTTTGAAAAACCTTTTTAGTTTCACGGGACATAGATTTACCCCGTCCGGGCCACAGCATGACCCCCAAACCCCTGCAGGACCTCCAGATTTTAAAAAGTGCCAAAAAAAGAAGTCTTTAAACCCAAACCATTTTAGATGAACTGGACATTGACAAACCCTGCCTGTACCACAGTATGACCATTAAACCTGTTGACTCACAGTTTAAAAAATGCGGGGGAAAGGGAGTCTTTCAACCACCTTTTTAGTTAAAACTGGACAAAACTATACCTTTTCTGTCCACAGAATGATCTTTAAAACCCTTTCTGCCCCACAGTTTAAAAAGTGCAAAAAAAAGGACCCTTTAAACCCACCTTTTTTAATTGAACTGGACATTGACAAAGACCTGCCCCTGAACCGCAGTATGACCTTTAAAACCCTGCCCTGACCCACAGTTTTAAAAATTCCCGGGGAAAAAAGAGCCCTTTCAACTACCATTTTACTTGAACTGGACATTGAAAAACCCCTGTCCTGGCCCGCAATATGCCCATTAAACCCCCTGACCCACAGATTAAAAAAGTGCCAAAAAAGGACCCTTTGAACCACCATTTTATTTGGAACTAAACATTGACTATACCTGTTTGGGGCCAAAGCATGACCCCCAAACCTGCATGTCCCACAGTTTTAAAAAGTGCCCCCAAAAAGGAGTCTTTAAACCACCATTTTATTGAACGGGACATTGCTCTCCCTGTTCTGTACCCCCCAGTATGACCATTAAACCTTTCGGCCCCCACAAATTTAAAAAGTGCAAAAAAAAGGGAGTCTTTGAACCACCTTTTTTAGTGAACTGGACATTGACTAGACCTTTCCGGGCCCCACAGCATGAGCCCACACCTGCTTAACCCCCCAGTTTTAAAAAGTCCACAAAAAGAAGTTTTTTTAAACCACCATTTTATTAATTTGGACATTGATTTCCCGTTCTGTACCCCATTAAAACCAAAAAAACCGGGCCCTGACCCCAAAATTTTAAAAAAAGGGCCAAAAAAGTTTTTCAACCCCCTTTTATTTGGAACTGGACATTGACAAATCCCTTTCTGTCCCAACGTATGATCATTAAACCTGTTTTCCCACGGGAAAAAAAAGTGCTGGGAAAAGGATCTTTAAAACCACCTTTTTATTTGAACTGGCTTTGCCTAACCTGTCCCGGGGGCACAGCTTTACCCCCCAAAACCGAAATAACCCCTTTTTAAAAAGTGCCGCAAAAAGGAGTCTTTAACCCCCTTTTTTAGTTGAACGGGGAAATTGACTATCCCTGTCCTGTCCCACAGTATACCATTAAACCTGCCCCTAAACTCACAGTTTAAAAAAGTCCGGAAAAAAGTTTTTTTTAAACCACCATTTTATTTGAACTGGACATTGACTATACCTGTTCTGTACCACAGTATGATCTTTAAAAATTTCCCGGGACCCCCCAATTAAAAAGTCCCCTGGAAAAGGAGCCCCCTTTAAACCCAAACCATTTTAGTTGAACGGACATTGCCCTATACTTTTCTGTACCACAGTATATCTTTTAAACCTGTCTAAACCCCAAAATTAAAAATTTGCAAGAAAAAGGACCCTTTGAACCCCCCTTTTTTAGTTAAAACGGGAAATTTTACAATACCGTTTTGGGCCCACAACATGACCCCAAAACCTGCATAAACCCCCCAAAATTTTAAAAAAGGTCCCGAAAAAAAGGAAATTTTTTAACCACCTTTTTGTTAAAAACTGGCTTTGACAAACCTGTTCGTACCCCCGTATGACCATTAAACCTGTCAAACCCACAGTTTAAAAATGCAAAAAAAAGGAGTTTTTTGAACCACCTTTTTAAAGTTGAACTGGAAAATTGACTACCCCTTTGAAATGGCCAAAACTTTGACCCCAAACCTTCATGACCCCAGATTAAAAAAGGCCCCGAAAAAAGAAGCTTTTAACCCCCAAATTTAGTGGAACTCGACATTAATTATACCTTTTTCTGTCCCAACAGTATAAAACCTTAAAAACGTCTACCCACAGATAAAAAGTGCGGGGAAAAAGGATCTTGAACCCCTTTTTTATTGAACTGGACATTGACTAAACGGGCCTGGGCCACAGCATGACCCAAACAGCATGCCCCCCGTTTTAAAAATGCCTAAAAAAGGAGTCTTTAACCACCATTTTAGTTTTTTTTGGACTTTGGGACAAAGACCTGTCCTGATAACCTACATCAGTTCAAGGTCTTCCTGTACCCCCCCTTGTACCCTCAGAGGAAAAAATTTTTATCAGCTAATTTGTAAAATGCCCGTTTTTTAGTAGTTTAAAATTTTAGAAAAACACATTTTTTAAAAAAAGGGTGGACCCACCCCGGGCCCTTTTTTTCTCTTTTTTAATTGTATTAAATGGGGTTTTCCCCACAAAAGGGTTGGCCCAGCTTTTTAAAGAAACTTGCAAAAACAAGTAATTTTTCAATATTGGGCCATTAAAATTTTACAACCCATTCCTGTTTTTGACGCAAACCCTCACCCCCGAGCCACTTTTTTACTATTGTGAAGAAAAATTTTTTTGTTAGAAACCCCATTTTTTAGAAAAGGAAACCCGAGTAAAAGCTTTCATTTCACAGCAAAATGCCCCCCAAAAAATTTAAAACAGCCCCCCTTTTAAACCACTTTTACAAATTTTTGAAGGACAAATGTTCCCGTCAAAAACCACATTTTTATAATAGGGCCGTAAATTGCTTATTTCAAAGCGCATGACCCAAAAAAATTATAAAAATGACTTCTCACCACTGTTTAAAAAATTTTGAAAGGGGGAAATCCACTTAGAAGCCCCCATTTCTGTCCAAAGGGCCTTGATTATAAACTGTATCTCACAGCCAAAATGGGCCCCAAAAAATAAAAAAAATTTTCTCAGCCACTATTAACAATGGATGGAAAATGCCACTTAGAACCACATTTGTTCCCAAAAACCCTAATTATAGCTGTGTCCCACAGCAACAAAAACCTCAAAACCCTTGACAAAAAAAAAATTCAAAAAATAAAAAGGGGTAAATGGAATACTGTTTTTTCATGAAACCTTGGTGTCTTTTACAGTCTCCACACCGCAAAACCAGCAAAATTTATCTTTTTTGGAAAAAATGAAAAAAAATTGCAGAGAGAAATGATCATTTTTTAAAAAAAATTTTTCAACAAAGGAAACCCTTTCGAAGAAGAGGGAAGTGAAAATAACCCCAACCCAATTGTGACCTCGGGAATTGGGGGCCCCAACATCATCAGAGTCCAAAACCAAATTTATCTTGAAAATGTCAAACATCAACAAAATCTGTGAAAGCCGGATGCTTTTTTTCTTAATGACCCCCAGCTGTGCTTTAAGGTTCGCTCAATAAGACGCCTTTTGCTGGGCGGGACAACACCTCTATGGGGGGCGACGAGCTCGGGCCATTCATCCTTTTTGATACCCAGAAGCGATTGGCCCGGGAACACATCCAAAAAACTGGTGTTGAGACGCGATAGTCGTGCCCATGATTTTTAACTGGTCTCGTGTGTTTATGTGTGCCCGAAATTACAGCTTTTGGTGAGTGGTAAATAAAGATTCCCAGAGGTCCCCCATTAGGCTTCTGCCACATTCCCCTCTGCTGCGCTGGGGCTCTTGGTACTGTTGAGCGATTATTATGACAAAGGAAAAGGGCACATTTTTTTATGTTGATCGAAATTTTTAGATCATCAATAATTTATGTTAAAACTGTGCATCACATTAAATCACCCTTTTTGGGGCGTTTCCCGTCATTTTTGGCGCCGCAAATCAGCTTACAAAATACAGCAGGGTGAGATGTGTGTGCGACGTCATAACGGATGGTAGGGTTCGATTGGCTGAAAAATCACAGACCTCTTTTTAATAGAACACTCTTCCATTCATGTTCAGTGTCTCTCACACTCAACAGTAGGAACGGGCCTCGCCTGTTCCAAAACCCCAGCGCAATAATTCTTTTTTTTAAACGAAAAGCTCACTGTTAGCTGGACCTTAAAATTTTAGATCAGAGTTTGGGAAGATTTTTTAGTTAGGTAAAATTTTAAAGGAGCATCTCCCGCTGAAAAGTCAGGGAGGGGAGCGGGGGGGGGGGGGGGGTCGGGGCAACACGACAAGCTCTAAAAGAATACTGGATAAATTAAAATTGTGTAGACATTGAAATGCCAAAAACTTTTTTTGTAACAGTTTTTATTGAAAAAACCTGTATTGAGCACCCTGACTTAATTGGATACACAATTTTTAGTAACCCAGTTTTTGAGGTCAAAAAATCCCTTTATTATCAAATCTTTTTTTTGATAGGGTTTTTCAAAAATTGCCCATTCCCTTGTTAAAAATTAGCCCCCCTTTCAATTAAATTGGGAAACAGCAATTTTGTAAATCACACAGGTTGAAGGTGCCAAAAAATACCTTTTTTTATCCGAATAATACGATACTTTTTTTCACTTTTTCGTACCACATCTTTGTTTATTGAGGGACCTTTCCTTAAATGTGAATACAGCAATTTTTTAGTCACCACAGGGGAATTGAAGGGCCCCAAAAAAACCTTTATTATCCGAATACATTACAGATACTGTTTTTTGCACTTTTGCCCCTCCAATTTTTTGATAGAGCCACCTTGCAGTTAAATTTGAATCCACAAATTGTTAGTTACCACAGGTGAATGAAGGGCCAAAAAATACCTTTTTTTTTAGAGATGGGCGATTTCCCAAATTCGTTTCGTTCACCGCCG
The DNA here is from genome assembly GCA_025379985.1 of Phyllomedusa bahiana. Taxonomy (NCBI): domain Eukaryota; kingdom Metazoa; phylum Chordata; class Amphibia; order Anura; family Hylidae; genus Phyllomedusa; species Phyllomedusa bahiana. The sequence continues at coordinate 10,154 of JAODAL010073639.1, forward strand.
AATTTCCGGCAAAAAATAACTTTGTTCCGAATTTCTTTGGCAGAATACTTAAAAACCAGCATTTCCCCGGGTGCAAGGCCCAGGGGCTGTGAACGTTTGCCATGCTTAAATATGCAAGGGGGCTTTGGTTTGGTCTTCATACAATTTGTGTTTTATATGACCCCCACATACTACCGCCGCCTTAGAACCTTCACAAAAAAATTCAAAGGGGACTAAAAGGGGAAAAATGACCAAAAAAAAAGCGAAATTTGCCTGATAAAGTCATCCAGAAAAAAGCGGAAAAAAACAAGCGAGAGCTCGGGGCAACATTATGACGAGTGTGGAGGTGACGGGGCAGCCACAGCAGCATGAGTCAAGAGTGGACAAAGAATTCTGGAGGTGGCAAAAAAAGATAGGTCACAAGTGGCACAATGACACAGTGTGGAGGGCACGACAGCAGCGCAGAGGTCAACAGTGGCCAATACAGAGTTTAGGTAGGCCCGGGTTCAAAAGGGCCAAAACCAAGGCCACAGAAGGCAGCAGAGGTCAGACATTGGGACAAAGACAATGTGTAGGTCACGGGAGCAGCAGCATGAGGGCGGGAGTGGGGACAATGACATTCTGGGGGTGGGAAAAAAGGATAAACCAAAGAGTGGACAAGACACAGTGTTGAGGGACGATCAAAAGCACCACACATGAGGGCAGACAGTGGGACAATGACAGAGGTGTGGGGGCACGGCATCACCACAGCAGAGCAGAGGCAGACAGTGGCACAAGACACATTGTAGGGCACAGCACAGCCACAGAGCAGCAGAGGGCAGACAGTGGGACAAAGACACAGGTGTAGGTCACGGCAGCAGCACATGAGGTCAGGGAGTGCACAATACATTCTGGGGGCAAAAAAGGATAGGGCCCAGAGTGGGACAATGACAAAGTTAGGTCACGGCACAGCCACAGCAGCACATGAGGTTTAGAAGTGGGAAAGACAAAGTGTGTAGGGCACGGCACAGCCACGCAGCACAGAGGGCAGCAGTGGCACAATGACATTCTGGGGGGTGGCAAAAACAGGGGTAGGGCCCCAATGGGACAAAGACACGTGTGGAGGTCACGGAGCAGCCAACAGCAGCATGAGGTCAACATGGCACAAAGACACAGTGTGAGGTCAGGCACACCACACAACAGCATGAGGGCACAGTGCACAATGACATTCTGAGGTGCAAAAACAGGGGTAGGCCACAAGTGGGACAAGACACGTGGGAGGCCGAGCACCACAGCAGAAACATGAGGTCAAAGTGGCCAATGACACAGTGGTTTGGGCACGGCCAAACCACAGCACAGCATGAGGGCAGGCATGGCAAATGACACTGGAGGGGGCAAAACAGGGGTAGGCACAGAGTGGGACAATGACACCGTGTGGGAGGGTCACGGCAGCTGTAAAAAAAAAAAACAGAAAAAAAAAAAAAAAAAAAAAAAAAAACAACAGCAGCAGCATCCTGAGGTCAGACAGTAGGCACAATGACAGAGTGTGGAGGTGGTGGCAATACCAGTCCCTGGTAAAGAAGGTGTTGTAAGAGATGGAGACTCGTCAGAGAAATGTGTGCATCAGGCGGATGTGCGCATCAGAATAGTGGCTGAAGGCAGGTAGTTTGAACCCAGACTCATTTCTCACATTTGGGTGACGGCGTCATGGCTGATGTAGTCGACGCCTAGGCATTGGTGGTGTTGGAAATCCTGGCTGATCCAAGCCTGATTTATCTTGGACAAAGTCATCGTGTTCCACATTTCCCGTGGACAAGTGGGGTTCTCCTTGGGGTAACGATAGCCCCCGCCGCACTGAACAACCCATGCTCTGATGCCACACTACTGGCCTTGCAGGACAGCATCTCCACTTGCAAACTCGGCAAGTGCGGCCACACTCCATTTTGGGCTGCTCAGTAGTCCAGCAGATCTTCTAACTGGGTGGCAGAGTGCTGTCCAGTAGGCCCCCCACCTGTTGGTTCAGGACAGCTCAGGTCCTGCTGCTACTGCTTTGGCGACTACCCTCCTCACTAGCTGGTGAAGGAGCTGCTCATCAGTGGACTCAGACGTAGGTTACTGCAGATGGAGCTGTACTGCTCCTACCCCCTCCCACCTTCCCCCAGAAGCCTGCCGCAGTAGTACGTGAGCGCTGAGAACACCCCGTTCGACCCTGTCAGAGGAGGACAACTGATTAACGGAGGATTTCCCTAAGTATTTAATTTTTTCCTCCCTCAAAAAGGATCCCATTTTGGACGCGGTAGCGAGGTCCAATAGGGTGGAGAGCCAGAAGTCACCTCTGCCGGATGCTGACTATTCGTGCGTCGCTAGCCAGGCAAAATAAGCATGCTGCGTGCCATCTGCACAAGTGACTCCGAGGGGCTCCTGCCTCCTTTTCCACAGTATACCTGCCACTGCTTGGGGTCATTGCCTCGTCTTCCATCAACTCCATCTACTCCTCCAGCTGCTCCTGCTCCTCCTCTCTTGTCACCTGGTAGAAAATCCCACTCATTTCACCAGACAAATGCCCTTCTGCTCCAAGTCCCTCCTCCTCCTCCTCCATTTCAGTCCACCGGACTCATGGGGCCACGAGATGTAGTCGCCACGTCTCCATCCCCTGCCCAGACAGATTTTTCAGCACTGGTTCCAGGACAATGAAGCAGTGGAATGACGTTATTCATCCAGTAGTCCTGGCCGACTGAAAATACACCGGGCCTTCTCGAATGGCCTCAAAAACGGCAGGTGTCACACATTAGCTGCCACTGGCTGACATCAAAGTTACACAGGGGAGTACTTCTGTCTGCCTGGATCATCAAAAAAATCGTTAATGGCCTTTCTCTGTTCATACAGTCGGTCCAACATGTGCAGGCTGGAATTCCAACGGGTGGAAACATCGTATATCAAGTGTGTTGGGGGAGGCCGTTCTGCGCTGCAACTCGAGGAGGGTGTTCCTGGCTTTGTACGAATGGATAAAGTGCATGCACATTTTCAGAATGTTCTGAAGATCGGTGAAGACTTCAGGAACCTTTTCACAAACATTGAACACGTGCGCCATGCAGGGCGCATGGACCATCCCTCCTCGGTGCAGCGCGGACACCATGTTCCTCCCATTGTCCGTCACCATGGTTCCGATTTGCAGTTGGCGCGGAGAAAGCCACACATCGATTTCTTGCTGCATGACGCGGAGCAGTTCCTCCCCTGTGTGACTTCGTTCGCCGAGGCAAGCCAGGTGTAGAACTGCGTGACACCGCTGTGCCCTACACATGTGGTATGATGGAGCAGTACTTGTGGAGGCTGAGATGGTGGTGGTGGAGGAGGAGGAGGCGGACATTGGCGCAGGAGCAGCAGTTTGACAACGTGGAGGAGAAAGCGGCGTCTCCTGTCCAAGTTGTTGGTGTGCCTGGGCCGGAAGCACATTCACCCAGTGGGCCGTAAAGGACATGTACTGGCCCTGACCGTAGTTACAGCTCCAGACGTCCGCGCTGCCGTGCACCTTGGAACAAACCGATAAGCTTAAGGACTGGCCCACCTTTGTCTACAATTTATGAAGTGCTGGTACTGCCTTTTTGGAAAAGAAATTACGGCTTGGAACTCTCCATCTCGGCTCGGCACAAGCCATTAGTTCTCTGAATGGTGCAGAGTCCACCATTTGGAAAGGGAGGGACTGCAGTACCAACAACTTGGACAGGAGCACGGTCAGCTGCTGCACCTTAGGATGGTTGGACGCATACTGTTGTCTCTTTGCAATCGCCTCGCTGAACGACTGCTGGCGCCATGAGTAGCGAGGAGCAGGAGCATCTGGACCGGGGATGATGTCAAAGAGAAACAGCTCCCTTCTGCAGAGGTGGTGGAGCCTTGACTGGCTGCAATGGCATGCGTGCCACTGGGGGCTGCTGCTGCTGCTGTTGCTGCGGCGGCAGGATGGACCACCACATCTGAGCCACGTTTCTCCCAGGCCACCGGATGGTGACGCTGCATGTGTTGACGCAACGTTAGCTCCCTGGCCACGCTTCACTTTCTGCCTACAGATTCTACATATACCCATATTCGGCTCCTCCGGTGTCTTAGCAAAGAACTGCCACACCGCCGAGTATCGGATTTTACCGCCAACGCTCCGCACTGAGTGACTACTGCCGCCGCTGCCTCGCTGAGCCCCTGTGCCGCTACTTTCTTGGACCTGCGAAGCGGGTTTTTTACCCCGTGGCCGCTTGGCTCCCGACCTCACACTGCTGCTATCCTGCTGACTCACGGCCACACGACCCACTTGCTGGCTGCGCCGCTGCCTGACGCGCAAGCTGACGCCCTCTTCTCCTGACGATGATGAAGCCCTTGCCTCACCCGGCTCCCAAGTGCGGTCGGCAACATCATCATCTATTTGTGTTTCATCGTCACTGCTGTCCTCATCACCGGTCTTGGTATGCAGAGGCTGACCCCTCACAACATGACCTCCCATGCCACTCTCAACATCTATACTTTGCCGCCTACTGCAAGAAGCAGGGAATATTGGCCCCATTTCTTCGC
>JAODAL010073640.1:0-14668 GCA_025379985.1 Phyllomedusa bahiana
AAAAGGACCCCCCATTTAAAAAGTGCCAAAAAAGGGGAGTTTTAAACCCCTTTTTTGTTTAGGGACATTGACTATACCTGTCCTGGGCCACAGCATAAAGCCCCAACCTGCATAACCCCAGATTTAAAAAGGCCAAAAAAAAGGAGTTTTTCAACCACCATTTTATTTCACTGGAATTGACTAACCTGTCCTGGGCCACATGCCCCCAGGGCCGGATTTACAGGGGGTGCGGTGGAGCCCAGGCTGGCGTCCTCATCTATTAAACGCGGGTTTAAAAAATCCCCTGAGAGCGCAAAAAAAAACTGTCTGCGGAAGCAGAGTGCGGAAGGGGAATGTGAGAACCCCAGCCTTCCTCAGTACACAGTCAATACCTGGGTAGCGTTGCCCCTCCTTTGAGGTGGACCAATTGAGTTCACTTGGAAATACGGGTGGTTAACGCCCCTTTTAACCCCCAGGTGCCCTTTATCTTCTTTTTTTCTTTTTTATCAATTGCTGGAGGAAATGGTTCTGTACTTTGTTCTCTGCCGTGTCCATACCCATGTCCTTGAATAACTACATCGGGTTTTTCCCTGTACCCCCCTTGTAAAATTCAGAAAAATTTTTTTAACAGCTATTTTGTAATAATTTTTTTTTGTACTTTAATTTAGAAAACACTTTTTAAATCGGTGGAACCCCACCATGTCTTTGTTTCTTTTTTTAATTGTATTAAATGGGTTGTTCATAAAGGGATTGTAGCTATGTTAAAGATCTTGAAAAAAACAATCTTTTTGCAATATGTGTCCTTTTAACAGTGTCCACCTTTTCCCTGTTTTGACGCCCACACCTTGACCCATTTGCCCATTGTAAAGGAAAAAATGTTGTTAGAAACAACATTTTTTGAATAGGACCCTTGTTTTGCTGCATGTCACAGCAAAATGCCCCCCAAAAAAATTCAAACATGACCCTTTAGCCACTTTGGGCATTGTGAAAAACAAAAGTTTTAAAAAAAAATTTTTTTTAAAAAGGACCTGTAGTTTGCTGCATTCAAAGCAAAATGCCCCCCAAAAATTTAAAAAAAGACCCCTAGCCACTTTTAAATTGGAAGAAAAAAAGTTTTTGAAAAAAACATTTTTTAAAGGCCTGATATTGCCCTTTCAAAGCACAGGGCCCCAAAAAAAAATAAAAATGATTCTCAGCCCCTGTTAAAAAATTTTGAAAGGGGAAATGCCCCTTAAAAGCCCCATTTTTGTTCCAAAGGACCCTGATTATTGCTGTATCTACAGAAAAAGACCCCAAAAAATTTTAAAAAATGACTTTCGCCAATGTTTAAAAAATTTGAGGAACATGACCCCAAAACCCTTGAAATGTGAAAAAATTTTAAAATGAAGTGAGTAAAAGGTTTTGGTTTTGTATGAAACCCTTGGGGTTTTTTGTCCCTCACAGCAAAACCAGCAAAATGAACTGTTGGGGAAATTTAGAATAAAATTGCAGTAAGAAATGATCATTTTAAAAATAAGTTTTTTAAAAGGACCTTTCTGTTTGGAGAGGAATGTGAAATAGACCCGCAACTATATCGGTTGACCTCGGCAATTGGGGCCACAACATCATCAGAGATCCATGCATGATTCTCTTGGATGAAAAGTCAAACGATCCACATTATCTGTGGAAAGCCGGATGCGTTTTGTCTGTAATGAATCCTCCGCTGTGCTGAAGGTCCGCTCAGATTTGACGTGGCTGCTGGGGCAGGGACAAAACCACCCCCCCAAACCTTCTTTTTTGGCGCTGGCGAGCCAGCTCGGCCATTCGTCATTTTTGGATACCCAGAAGTCTATTGGGTCCGGAACACATACAAAATACATCGTGTTGAGCGCAGATAGTCGTGCACCCATGATCTTAAGCTGGTCTCTGGTGGTTGTTGTGTGGCCTGCATTGCATGCGTTGTTGGTGAGGTGGTAAACAAAGATTGCCAGAGGTCACCCATTAGGCTCTCTGCCACCTTGCTGCGGCTGCTGATGCTGCCGTACGGCCTTGCTTGGCACTCTACTGCTGTCACGTCGTGGCGTTGTTCCACCATGAACATTTGAAGAAACGTGAAGCAGACGCAAACGATGTCTCAGTTGATCAATCAGCAAGGTCTCAATTTCCTGATTTTTACTATCTATTTGGGTGGTGTGGAGGAAAGGCCGAGTTTTGTGTTGTTACGGGGTTCCAGGGGGTGGCCACCCAGTAACTGTTGTTCATTATGATGGCCTTATGCGTGGAGGATCATGTTGGAGGAAATGGAGCATCCAAGCATCATGTGAGAGATGGAGCCTGAGTTCCCAAGCTCTGGGGTGAGGGGCACTAGCAAACTCATCTTTTCCTCATCTGCTCAAATTCACGCCAACCTCTTTTCCAAGGCAGGGACGTGGTGTCTAGGAATACTTCCTCCTCTCCGCTTCCTCCGGCCCAGCTTCAACACAGCCCTGACTTGCTCAGATAATGCACCCTGAGGAGCTAAGGTGCCGGCTTGCACTAGCTCTGGACCATGAAAACACTGCCTAATGAAGACCGATAAAATTGAGAGAAACTGGTTGGGCTTTGCGGATTTGACGGAGAGACAAGGCTCCGTGTCTGCATCTGTGTGTCCGTCTCCACCTCGTCGGCTGGCGGGACTGATGTTTCAGAGGTGTCCAACGATCGTTTCCAGAGCTAAGATCACCACAATGGATCATGCTGACAAGGGCATCGTCCGCACTGACCATTTTGGTGGCTTCTTCAAAACTGGCAAGGATGGTGCAGAGCTCTTTCACCTGCCTCCACTCTCGGTGGCTCAAACCCCGATGTCCAAACCGCTGCTTGTCAGGCCATGTGTCACTTCGTACTGCGTAATGGCATTGCGCTGCTCCCACAATCGCTGGAGCATGTGGAGGGTGGAATTCCAGCGTGTTGCCACGTCAACAATGAGACGGTTGACGGGGAGGCCGAGCTGACGCTGCAACGCAGCCAGGCGGGACGAAGCAGGGTGCGAACGGCGGAAGTGCGAACTCAGACTCGAGCCTTCTTCAGCAGGCAGTCCAGACCGGGTAGCTCTTTAGAAATTTCTGGATGACAAGGTTCATGACATGTGCCAGGCAAGGGGGATGTGCTCCGCCTACCGATCTTAAGGGCGGCCAGCAGATTTCGCCCGTTATCGCACACCACCTTGCCTGGACAAGGTTCTTGTCACCCAGCCAGCGCTCGGTCTCGTTGCGGAGAGCCGTCCACAGCTCCTGACCTGTGTGTGGACGGTCTCCAAGGCAGATTAATTTCAACACGGCCTGGTGTCTCTGGGCACGTGATGCCACCAGAGGACCTGGGGGAAAGAGCCCTGCACCATCCCTGCGGTTTTGAAGAGCGTGCGCCGAGCCTGAGAGCCACCGTCACCCCAGAGACATCCACCCAGCTCACCCAGTGAGCTGTCACAGAGATATAGAGGCCTTGGCGTGCTTACTAGTCCATGTGTCGGTGGTGAGATGGACTTTTCCGGACACAGATGCAGACAACGCGCTTGAAATTTTAGATGACACGTGGCTGGCCAGGGCAGGGACGGCTTTTCTGGCAAAGAAATGCCTGCTCGGCATCTGGTATTGGGGGCAGGCGAGGGCCATGACGTGGCGGAACCCATCTGTGTCCACCAGACGGAAAGGCAACATTTTCCAAGGCCATAAGCCTGGCAATTCTGACATTCAGGCTTTTTACATTGGGATGGTTTGGGTTAAAGTGTTTTTTCTGCTCCCAAACCTGGAAGACAGAAGGCTGGCTGCTAGACTGGCCGCTGTACGGCGTGCAGGTCGTCAAACTGGCGGAAGGAGAAGGGGTAGGATGGGTCTCTGGTGGTGCTGGTGGTACTCGGGCGACGGTGGAGGCTGAAGCGGAGGCTGATCCCTGATCATGACTCTGAGAGACATGGGCAGCTGAGGAACGCTTGGTGGTGGCGGAGGAGGAGGAGGCGGAGACAGAGGGTGTGACAGTGGTTGGAGGCCCGGCGTCGGTCTGGCCTTTTTTGGCCAAGTGTTCCCTCCATTTCAACTCATGCATTCGCTGCATGTGACTAGACATGTTGGTGGTGGTTAACCACTTAAAGGAGTTCTTGCCTCTACTTATGCGTTTACGGCAAAGGCGGGATATGACATCGCTGGGTGAATCAGAGGCTTGCTCAAAGAAGGCCCAGGCTTGAGAGGTCCTGGACCTTTTTGACGGCGATAAGCGAGGAGCGGGGTTTGCGCTGACCGTGGCTGGCGGAATCATATCAGCGGACTTCTGCGACCGCCCTCTCCCCTTTTGTGGCGGGACCCGTATTGACACTACCCCATCGTCTTCCTCCTCGTCCACTGATGAAGCGCTCGCAAACAAAATCTGCGGAAAAGACCAGGATGGAACGCAATGTCGTCATCATCATCATCATCAACACAGGTGACTTGGTCGTCCTGACTTTCTGCATCCAGAAGCTGCGGGCTACAAGCAAGGGGCACTGCAAGGCGTTGCCGACCGCCCGGGATTTTTGCCGATTTACCGGCTTCCTTCACCTCCTCTGATGGCATCAGTAACTGGGCGTCAGAGCAGACTAAATCATCCTCTTGATCTTTTAACATGCCTTCTGACCCCAACCGCATTTTGTCATCAAAGAGGTCTTCAGACAATGGATTATCCACAGTGGTGGGTACACGAGTTGACATTTGGGCTGCTTCATGTTGGACGGATGCTGATGATGCTGATGACGACATTTGTGGCCCTGACTGGGAGGACGAGGAGGTAAGACTGCTAGATGCAGGTTGCATTAACCACTGAAGGACAGATTGGCGACGATGTTCGTTACTTAGATTCACAGGGCCCTGACCCAGCGATGACAGGCCTGACGGTCCTGCAACTGACGATCCGCTGGCATGCGTGTTGTCGCCAGCACTGGAAGGAGCACCTTCTCTCGTACCTCTACCTCCATGTGCTACCCCCTCTTTGCTCGCTTACCACCTGCATTTCGCTCCATGTTCAGAAATATAAAAATTTGAGAAGGTATGGAATAGTTTTGGAAAGTCTCTTATTAAAAGACGGCAAATCACAGCTATTCTCAAATCCCTCTAATCAAAAACAAAATTGCTGGATTCAAATTTAACTGCAAGGTGTCTATCAACAAATCTGGACTGGGCAAAAGTCAAAAAACACGTATTGTTATGTTTTCGTATAATACACGGTATTTTTTGCTCCTTTCAATTCACTGTGGTGACTATAGAATTGCTGTTTTAAGATTTACGTGGATGCTGCGTCAATGAACAAAGCTGGGTGCGCAAAAGTCAAAAAACACGTATCTGTTATGGTTTTCGTATAATACACGGTATTTTTTGCACCCTTTCAATTCACCTGTGGTGTCTATAGTATTGCTGTTTTAAGATTTAGTGATGCTGTGCGTCAATGACAATGCTGGGTGCGCAAAAGTCAATAATGAACACAGATCTGTTATGTTTACCTTCTAATACACGGTATTTTTTGCACCTTCATTCAACATGTGGTGACTATAGAATGCTGTTTTGTAAGATTTTTCGTGGATGGCTGCCGTCATTGACAAAGCTGGTGCGCCAAAAGTTCAAAAAAACGTATCTGTTTGTTTTCGTATAATACACGCGGTATGTTTTGCACCGCTTTCAATTCTCTGTGGTGACTATAGAATTGCTGTTTTAAGATATCTTACGTGGATGCTGCGTCAATGAACATTAGCTGGGTGCGCATAGTGTCAAAACAGAACACGGAGTTGTATGTTTTCCTATAATTCACGGTATTTTTGCACCTTTCAATTCACTGTGGTGACTCTAGAATTGCGGTTTTAAGATTTACGTGGATGCACTAGCGTCAATGAAGACAAAGGCTGGGGCGCAAAAAAGTCAAAAAAACACGTTTGTTTTGTTTTCGTCTATTCACGGTATTTTGGCACCTTTTCAATTCACCTGTGGGTGACTATAGAATTGCTGTTTTAAGATTTTACAGGGGATGCTGCATCGTATAAAGGATAAAAGCTTGGTGCGCAAAGAAGTAAAAAACACGTATTGTTATGTTTTCGTATAATACACGGTAATTTTTTGCTCCTTTCAATTCACCTGTGGTGATATTGTATTGGTGTTTTTATGATCTTACGGTGGAAGCTGCGTCAATGACAAAGCTGGGTGGCTGCAAAAGTCAAAAACACGTATCTGTTCTGTTTTCGTATAATACACAGGTATTAGTTTGCAAACGTGTTCATTTTCACCGGTGGTGACTTATAGAATTGCTGTTTTAAGATTTCGTGGATGCGCTAGTCAATGAACAAAGGTGGGTTTCGCAAAAGTCAAAAACACGTATTGTTTTGCTTTTCGTATGAATACACGGTATTTTTGGCACCTTTTCTATTCACGATGTGTTGACTATAGAATTGCTGTTTTAAGATTTACGTAGGTTGCTGGTCAATGAAGCAAAGTGGGTGCGACCAAAAGTCAATAAAAATCAGCGTATCTGTTATGTTTTTCGTATATATATCTAGTATTTTGTGCACTTTCATTTCACCTGTGGTGACTATAGTATCGCTGTTCTTAAGATTTACGTGGGATGCTGCGTCAATGAACAAGCTGGGGTGCGCAACAAAGTCAAAAAAAACAGTATCTGTTATGTTTTCTATAATACCTCGGTATTTGTTTTGCTCCTTTCAATGCACTGTTGGTGACTATAGGAATGCTGTTTTAAGATTTTAGGTGGATGCTGCGTCTAGAAACATGCTGGGGTGCGACAAAAGTCATATAAAACACGGATTGTTATGTTTTCCTTTATATACACGCGGTATGTTTTTGCACCTTTTCATTGCACCTGTGGGTGTCTTTTGAATTGCTGTTTTAAGATTTACGGTGGATGCTGCGGTCAGATGAACATTGCTGGGTGCGCCATTAAGGGAAATAAAACAGGTTTACTGGGGGCCCGGAATACGGGGGGTGGCACGGAAGCTGAAGGGGCGGAGTTGTCACGGGTATTTTTGGTAACTGTTCGCATTCACCTTTGGTGAGTATAGAATTGGTGTTTTAAGATTTACGTGAGTTTGCTGCGTCAATAGAACAAAGCTGGGTGCGCAAAAGTCAAATAAAACATACGTATCTGTTATTTTTTCGTTGAGGTACACGGTATTTTTGGCAGAACAAATCAACCTGTGCTGACTACAAGATTGTGGATTGTAATTTAACATGCAAAGGTGGTATATATCAACAATGGTAGAAATGGGTAAAAATTGAAATTGGAAATCACCTATCTGAATAATGTATTACTGATAATAAAAGTGGAGTTTTGCACCTAACAAAGAGACCTGCTCAGTTTACTAGATGACTGATGCGGATCTCAATAATAAGTGTCAGGCTGCCCAATATCCAGGTAATATTTCTCAATAGAAAACTGTTAATAATAAAGATATTGCAGTGCAATGTCTAAATAGGTCTTGGTTGAACTTTATCCAGTGTTCTTTTATAGATAGAGCTTGTGCTGTGGTTCGCCGCGGCCCCCCTCCCCGACTCCCCTCGTGACTCTTACGCGGTAAATGCGGCTTGTTTATAATAATTGTTAGCTAAACTACATAAAATCTGTGCAAATCTCTTAATATAATAAATTGGAAGGATCACAGTAATAGTAGAGGTTTCTCGTGCAGAAACTAGACTAATTTCGCTGAGCTGTTGGCCACAGGCAGAGGCAGTTCACGATTCCTATGAGACGCTGAGAGGGACACTAAGGCTGAAACAGGAAACGCGGTTCTATGTAATTACGTGGTCATGTGATTTTTAAGCCACTCAACAAATCATTAAACTCCCAGTCATGATGTCGACACACATTCACCTGCTCTTATTCTGTTAATTTGATTGCTGGCCGCCCAAAAGTTACAGGAAGCGCCGAAATAATTGGCGCGATCTGTAATAGATGATGCACAGATTATTAACCTTAATTTCGCAGTCTAGGTCTGTATTGCATTCACTCAATAAGGAATATTGGCCTTTAAAGATTAAAATGTTTTGCTTTCCGCTCTGTTTTTCTTTTTTTCCCAGTTTCCGTAAAAATGAATTATATTTGTGGTCATGTTAACCTAAGATTTTCAGAAACAGTGACGCTCGACTAAGGTTCTGCTTTGTTAGAAATGACCAGAACCAACAGAGCACTACTTCTAGGGTGGGTTCCTCACACACTGCCCCATGAAAAGTATCCTTGTTTTCTGTATAACAGATTGAGGAACTTGCATTCTCTTTTCAGTTGATGCAAGACCGTGACGCCTCAGTCAATGCTGGGAAATTAAAGTCACGTCTATTATTATCACTGTACAGCTCTGTGCTGCCACCCATTTGATTATGCATCTGTTCTTCTAATCTCCTCATAGTGATGTTCGGGGGTCTATAGATACACCAAAAAACAATATTTTTTCTGCTATTAATTCCCCGCCTTGTATTTCCACCCACAATGTTTCAATCATTAGCTACTCCCGCCCTGTATGACCTTTTTCACAATTGTCTTCAGTATCACTCCTTATCATCACAGGAACAATCCTCGTCCCCTCCTGTTTCGCTTTAGTGCTTCCTTATATAGATTAAAACCTTGAAGGTTTGACCGCCCAATCATGGGAGGAGTCCGAGATGTTTCAGCAATACAATACCACATCAATCAAGCTCCTCTACAACTAGCGCTCTCGTTCCCCCTCACCCCCCCCCCCCCACCCCCTCTTTTTGTGTTGCAAGACTTCTAGCATTGTGATATAGACATTTTAAGTTCTACTTCCTACAGTTTTAACCCGTTCCGTCAAGCGGTTTGGGATTGTATCAACGTGTTCATTAGGCGGCATGGGATATAATACCCGATTCAGTAGAAGCATGGGATTAAACGTTAATGTTCTGTGATGACGGCATTCGATTAAAAATCTTCCTTTGGTAGATGGCATGGGATTATACAATTACCCTTTCAGATGATTTGGCATGGGATTATATCATTATTAGCCCGTTTAGTGGACAGCATGTGGATGTATTTATTACAAATTAGTAGATGGCATGAGACTACATGAAGATATGTGGGTAACATATCTTCCATGTGGTTTGCAACACATGGATCTCCTTATCCATTGGTCTCGCTCCACATCCCCCATTCTACTTTCTCCACCCGCCAATATAGTCTGCCCACTCTCTAAGCTATCTACCTTTCATTTTATATTATAGTCCTCCCTCCTCATTCCTTAGTTTAAATACTCCCGCATCCCCTCTTCTAGTGAATCTTTCCCCCAGCACACAGCAGACCTCGTCCCATTCAGGTGCAATTATCTGTAGAAACAGATAGTACCCACAATGAAAAAATCAAGCCCTTAGTGCTCTAAGAACCCAAAACCCTCTTTCCTACACCAAAGAACTTCAGCCATTGCATTTTACTCCTGAGCTCCGCTGTCTTCCAGAGTAGCGATGACACCGTGCACGTATTCAGGAGAACACAACCTTGGAGGTCCTTACCCTTCAGCTTTGAGATCTAGTTCTTTAAAATTTTTCTTTAGGGATCCTCCACTCTACCGTGTATTCTGTCATTGGTTCCTCAACATGGACCACGCGCATGCTGGTCCTGCCAGCCCCTCCGCCAGTAAGTTTATCACCGGTCCAACCACATGCCTAACCTGGCAACAGGGAGGACAGAAAACCATTCGTTTGAGGCGGTCTTGGCGGCAAATTATTTTATCAGTCTTCCTAATTATGTAGAAGTCCCCTACCCAACTACTAACTGTCTTTTCTTACCTGCATTCCCACAATTCCCCCTACTACTAGTTGGCTGAACTTCTGGCTGCTAGGAAGAGCAGTGTCCATTACGGGCGCTCTGCCATTTCTGAGATCTTGATTCCCCAAGTATTATTCGCCAACTTGGCAATTTGCTAGGAACTCTCAGGAGGAGTAGTGGCCTTCCATTTTCTGGTACCCTAGAAGTCCCCCTGTCTACTAAAAACCCAAAATGGGGGGCTTCACGGCTCTTCCTGCTGATCCAATACTCTCATCTCTACATTTAGCCCACTAACTGTTGTGCTCTAGGAGTAGCAAAACTTTTCTTATTGTCAAATCGCCTCAGTGTCGCATTTTGCTTCTCTAGGTCTAAAATGCGAGCTACCAGAGTAGCAACATGCTCACATCTGCTAGAGCGGTATTCACCCTGGACCTCTTGCTCCAGTAGTGCATACATATGGCAGATTGTGCACTGCTGGAAATTGCCAGTGAAGCTGCCCATTATCCCGGTGCAACAGCAATGAAGAGACCCCAAAAAAAAAAATAGATTGAAGTATTAAATAAAATAGGTTTGTTTAAGTTTTTCTCTCCTGTTTTTAACTCTGGTTTGTTAACTCAGCACTCTGTTCTCTCAAGCACTCAGTTTGAGCCAAGCAATGGAGCCACCAATAGAGCCTGCATGGAACAACCACCACAGGTCTGTGATTTAGATTTTTGTTTTTCTCCTACATCAGTAAAGTTCATCTGTATTTTCTTCACCTGATAATACACGTATTTCCTATCTGGAAATTCATCACTCAGTACTCCTTTTGTTAATAATTTTTGCACTCTGTACCACATCTGTGCTTGAGTTAGAAATCCGTGATCCTGTAACCATCTACATTTCTCTTCTAAAACCATTTTCCACATTTCTTCATTAAGTCTACCACCAGGGACCATGTTAAGCCCTTTTATTAACTCTTTGCACTTATCAATTCCTTTCTCTCTCTCACATCTTCACTACTTGACATGCTATCATTCTCTGTGGTCCTCCTTTTCTATCTTTGATGTTTAAATTCCCTATTGCACTGGTCCTAGTCCAGGTACTTATCTTTATTATAATTTTTTCCCTGTTTCCTGGAAGACTGATCAAAGTAATATAACTTCTTGCGTATCCTTTCACAGTTAGAATACCTATCGATTCTGCCTTTCTGGTATTTCTGGTATGGCGGGTTCTAAGCACTTACACGTGCTTAGTGTGTGTCTGCATGCTCTCATCTAAGCCTGGTATCTCCAATGCAGTTCTCAATCTACTCCATAAACAAAAATTAGCACAGTATTCTTTCTTGCCAAGGAAAAATAAATTGTTACTTATTTGACCTTCAACAACTCTACAACAACTGCTCTATACACATGACAAGGTCTTTCTAAACAAAACAATCTAACTTTCTCAACTTCTTTTTAATCATGGTGTGTCACTAATTGGTCAAAAAAACCCTCTACTCTATTTTTACTAGGTAATCCAAAGTCAATTCTTCTAGTCATGTAATATGAGGTTGAAGTGGCGTCTAAAATATGTATTAACTCTTTTTGATCCTGGCTCACCGAACACAATGTCTGTATAAAATTGTATTATGGGGAATCCAACTAGCACATCATCAACACAAGAAAGCTTTTTATTTTAAGGTTCTTTGTCTCACAGGACATAGGCCATTTAATTGAACCTTATCTGGAGAGACTCTCCCAAAACAGAGGGAACATACAGACAGGGAGGAACAAATGATGTAAGATCAAAGGTCTTACCTTGCTGCAGCTTATGATCTGTTCATCTTGATCCAATGAGCTTCAAGCAGTTCCGGTACAGTCCACCAGCCTGAGTCCACCCAGGGACAGCATTTTGTTGCCATTATAAACTAATGACTTAGTCCTAGTTGTGCGGTTTCCAAATTAATAGAGGAATAGACATATGTGCATATGTCAGGGAAGATTGGCAGCTGAAATCACGTTGATTTCAGAAACAAAAATCTTTATTTTTGTTAATACATACAAGGTTTTATACAGGTTGATTTGGAGGTGTGGCAACATTAACATCATCATCATTACTTCACATTTTTAATTAAAATTTTCAATGCAATGGGTAATTTCGAATCAACATATTTTAATACTTAAACAGTAACCTCTGCATTATCTTTGTTTTACTACTAATAATTAATTTGCAGCATATTACCTGGTAAAACAGTCATTATTAAAGTATTTAATTAAGACAAGAAAAATAACTAATCTAACTATGGCTTTAGTTGTTAAATATGAAAAAAACAGGTTGTTTATTGTCTGAGATGGCTAAAGAATCTGGGGGACATCTTAATGGTCCTAGAAGATTTTGGGAATTAAGGAATTAAATGTTACAGTAATTATTTCAGTCGCCATACATATACAAACAAATGTGTATTATCAGTGATTAGAAATTGGAGGGACAAAACCCAACCAATAACAGAATGAATGGCCTAAATAACTCAGATAAACATAATTTTTCTGTTAGAAATTATGAACAATTTAATTTAATACTGAAGAACTAAGAGATGTTTATTACATTTATAACTACATCAAGGCTAAGCATTCTCACGGACAGAATCAAATTCCTCTGTTTTCTAAGTCTTAGAAATATGAACATTGAAAACTTAGCGAATAATAGAGAAATCATGACATGGTATAGGGGTATTATTCAGTCACATATAGTAGTAATATATGATTGTGTTCTGGCGATATATTTGGTCCTAATGTGATAGTGTTATTGGTAATGTTGGTCTTTGTATAGTTGGATATGTTTGTAGCAGTATAATGGTGATATGTATGGTGAGGTATTGATCCATTATCTAGTAACTGCATGACTATTATTAAAAGGTACTGGGAAATGTTCATGGTCGGGGTAGGGACTGGTGAGGGGAACCTGTCCAGAAGTTTGCTATGTGGCCCAGGATTCTCTAGTTATGCCCATGTTTATAAGTATGAATAGGAAAAGCTGCAGTTTCAAGCATAGACACTTGTATGATGAACGAGCCACCGTTCTAATGCACATAATGAAAGTAACATGGTTTCATGTGATCATTGCTATCCCATAAATATGTTGATTTGTAGTTATCAGATAGGTCAGACCACCACTTATTCAACATTAATAGACTATCCTTCACTTTATGGGGGGTTGACTCCCCATGCTGTTTCACAGAGTCACAGGCAGCTTCAGGCTCACACTTCCTTACTCTTCCTGATTAGACTGTGAGTGATTCCATAGAAGTGATTAACATATCAACTCTGTTTTGCTGCTCAGCCTTTGGGCTAAGATCAAGTGTAGTGTTCTTAACAGTTCTTTATTGGTGATGGCACTGCCGTATAGGACTGACATATGAATGGGTGGTGCACCCTGGGGTTTAGACTCAGGCGAACGTGGTCTGCACTATATATGTGGAACACAAGTATCCAGCCCCAGGATCAAAGCCATATGTCCCTGAGGGGATTAAAAAGCCCTAAGTGCAAAGTACCCCAAGAGTGGTGACCCTGGGGTGCCTGAACTCACTGGTTGTGGGACCTCAACTGACAGTACATTGCACACACTTTAACTTTTCACATCCCTCGAGCACACATTTCTATTCCCAGTCTTCTGGCCTGGCAATATAATAAATGTTTCAAATTCCAGCCAGATGTCTGGGCAGTATACACTGTGCTCATTCATATTTATTTCACTTATTTTCTATGTGTCTTCACTGTCACTGTTGTTTTTCAAGGATTTAGGGATGCAGTACCCATTCTGGACCCTACCAAGGTCTAGGGAAGTATGGTCATCTGGTTCCTTTCTCCTCTGCAAATCCAGTTCTCTTCAGAGAAGTCAACTTATTGGCTGCTTGGTTGACGTTTGGGCTCTTCATCAAGACTGATACCAGTAGCAAGTATAGATCTTCTTGAGCTTCGGCAACGGGGATGAATTGATCATTACCTCTTGCTGGTGCCTTCTGGCCCAGAGGGGGATCCGGATATCAGGTTTAGCGTGGGGTCTATCTTTAGAGTTGATCTGCAAAAGATTGCGTCCTTCTGCACTTTTTTTGCGTGACACAGTTGTACATTTCAATGCAACTGGGTGCAGAGCATTTACTAGAGCTTTAAAAAAAATCAACTCTGTATTCCCAGCTCTTCTAATTGCACTGAAATGACTGTAGGAGATTAAATCTATGGTGCAGAAGGCTACAGAGCTCAAAGTAAACAATCAAAAGTAATTAATCTCCTATCTTAGTTAGAGATAACACACTCTGTTTTCAGGCTTTTGTCCATCCTGTGAACATCACTCCCATCTCTCTGTTTAATCCAGAAGGGAGAGCAGAATGATAACCAGAGAAACCTGTGTGCACTCAGAGCACATAAAATCTCTCTTATCTCCTCTTATATCAAAAGAGGAATGTACTGTATGTGCAAAAAGTCTTGATTTAACGTTCTGTACATGTTCCGTACTTTGTAGTTAGACAACCCCTTTAAAGTCCCAGAGAACTTTTTAAAAATGAACTTCAATAACATCAATGTAAGCATTTTATTAATATAAACAGATGTATAAGAGAGCTACATAAGATTCTAACTATTATTAATTCCCTTGTCACCATTATTCCCTTCTGGGTCGTAAAATAAAGGAAGTACTAAACCTATTTAATGTGTGCTTCAGTCCAGCAGTACAGTGTTATTAGACCTTAATACATGATGCACAATAAAACTGTAAAACGTACATGTAATAATAAGTTACAAAATGGGGACAAAGTAAGTTTGAATTTTGTGCTCATGCTGTGTAACCTATACCTTTATATATAGCTTACTGTACTTTATCTAAAGTTTTCCTTTTTTTCTTTTTGTTTAAATGTTTACTCATTTTAGTCTAAAGACCTTGTCAGACAAAAATATGACTCATCTAGAAGGGAATTTTT
>JAODAL010073641.1:0-14667 GCA_025379985.1 Phyllomedusa bahiana
GAAAGCCTTTTGCATATAACTATATTGATACAAAAGCATTTAAAGGGGGGTTTGTCTCTTACAAAGAATAGCTTTCAAAATGTAGGGAACACTAAATGAAGACATTTTCCAATACAGTACTTGCTTTGTTCAGCTTTTTTTTTTAAAGGAGCTACAAATGATTTTATACCTTCCGGGTTCTTTTTGGTTCCCCAGTGCTGACCTGTTTACTCTTTTCCCTGTTTTGTCAGTAAAGCAGGGGTGATATATAACACAGGTCACAGCAGCCAGAGTGAGAGTGTGTGTTGTATCTGAATTTAGAAAAAAGACTAATTATTGTTACTTTAGATAAATCCCCTCTAGCATTTTCAGAAAGCTTCTAAGTAATCAAAAACAAATTAGCAGATGAAAACAGGGGTTTGGAATACACGGAGTGAATGCAGGAGTCTTATGCAAATTCAGACAATCTGACCGGAAGTAAAGGATGTTAGAAATTGAGGGAGAAACCCCTTTAAGGAAAAGACATGAATCTCTATATCACATCAATAAGACACATTAATCATATAATTTCCATTCTATTACATAATTATATGTATAAAGCAGTAAAAACAGAAAGATTTTATTTTTTTCTACATATTGGACTGGCTTTTTTTAAGTTTCTTACATATTTTTTTGGGGTGGCAAATTAAAGAAAAACGTAAGAAAGGTG
The DNA here is from genome assembly GCA_025379985.1 of Phyllomedusa bahiana. Lineage (NCBI taxonomy): Eukaryota > Metazoa > Chordata > Amphibia > Anura > Hylidae > Phyllomedusa > Phyllomedusa bahiana. The sequence goes on from JAODAL010073641.1 coordinate 689, forward strand.
ATCCTCTGTTGTAATTGGGTTCTTGCACAGTTCACTGGTTAGGCTGTTTCACCCTACTTACAAATAGTTTCATTGTTCTTCAGTGAGAAAACAAAAAAGCGATCATGCACAAACAATCATTTTTAATGGCTAAACAGAATAAAAATAGTTGATGCTAAAATTCAACACTACACAGGTCTCTCTCTGATATCTATGTCATGCCTGATACAGGGACCTGGTCAGTCTGGATAGCTTGCTATTTAACATCATCTCCTTATTCTTTCTAGCCATTGAAAAATATCGTATCTACGTGATTGCTTTTTTTTTTCTCAGTGAAGAACAAAAGGCTACGGCCACACGTCAGTAAAAAAATACCGGTGGGATTCTGTTAAAGAATCCAGACCCTATTTTATTGTCTTTTGTATGGTTTTGGGGGTTGGTTCTGTCTGCGGTTTGCAGATTCGCCCACCCTCCTTAACCATTGAAGAGCACACCTTGAAGATTGTGCATGTTCCAAGTTTTTCAGAATGCCGGCGGTGTAAAAATCCATCTGGCTGAAAAACCGTTCAGTGTACACTACTGGTTGGATTCTCTATTAAAGTCTATGGGGATGGTTGCTTGTCGGTTTTCAAATGTTTCCTTTTCGAAGCAGGGGTATTTCCCCTAGCACCTGGGCACGTCTGGGTTTTGGGCGCCTGTTAGGGGGCGGCACTGCAACAGGATTTTATTATTTTTTTTTTTTTATTTTTTCCTATTTTCCTCCGGGGCCCCGGGGGGGGGGGGGCGGGGGGGGGGGTTTGGCCTGTGCTTTCATTGGTGGCAGGGGCGTTGTGGGTTTCCCCGTTTTTTTTCGGCAGAGGGGCAACAGGCAGTAGGGACATACTTTCTTCTCCCCTTCGGCACTCCCTTTTTTTGACAGACAGCCAGCAAGTTGCGCTGTGGTGTTCTTCGTGGGCGGTCGCGCTTTGGAAAGGGGGGGGCCGTGCCCCCCCCTCCTTCCCTAACAGCGCCGCCCGCCATGAAGAGCGGAAGCTGCCCCCGGTCGGGAAGAGAGAGGGCAGGCCGCCCCTCCCACTCAGCAGCGCACGCCCGGCGCCAAAGAGCGAAGACCGAGGCCTTGCTCTGCAGGAAGGGTTTTATTTGGGGGATGGGGGGGGGGGGGGGAGTGGGGGGAGGTGAAAGTGAGTGGGGAGTGGAGGCAGGTGAAAGTGAGTGGGGGTGGGTCAGGGGAAGTGAGTGGGCAGTGGAGGCAGGGGAAACGTGGTGGGCAGTGGGGGTGGTAAAACGTGGTGGGGAATGGAGGGGGTGAAACGTGAGTGGGGAGTTTTGGGGGCAGGTGAAACGTGAGTGGGGAGTGGAGGCAAGTGGTGGTGGGAGTGGAGGGAAGTGAAACGTGAGTGGGGGGGAGGCAAAGTGAAAAACGTGAGTGGGGGTGGGGCAAGTGAAACGTGAGTGGGGGCTGGAGGGAAAGGAAAAACGTGAGTGGGGGTGGAGGAGGGGAAACGGAGTGGGGGTGGGGGGGGTGGATGAACGGTTTAGTGGGGGTGGAGGCAGGGAAACGTGATGGGGGTGGGGGGGGTTGGGGGGTGGAGGCAGGTGAAACGTGAGTGGGGAGTGGAGGGGGGAGGGAAACGTGAGTGGGGAGTGGACGGGGGGGGGGGGAAACGTGAGTGGGGGTGAGGGGAGGGGAAACGTGAGTGGGCAGTGGGGGGGCAGGGGGAACGTGACTGGGGAGTGGAGGAGGTGAAAAGTATGGGGGGAGTGGGGGGCAGGTGAAACGTGATGGGGAGTGGAGGCAGGTGAAACTGATGGGGAGTGGAGGCGGGGGGAAAGTTGGGGGGGGGGAGTGGAGGGCAGGGGGGGAAAGGGGGAGTGGGGAAGTGGGTTTAGGGGGGCGGGGAAAAAGTGATGGGGTGTGGAGGCTGGGGAAGGTGACTGGGGAGTGGAGGGAGGGGAAACGTGATTGGGGAAAATGGGGGGGAAGGGAAAAAGTGACTGGGGGGGAGTGGAGGCAGGTTGAAACGTGAGTGGGCAGTGGAGGCAGGGAAACGTGAGTGGGCAGTGGAGGGGGGGAAAAAGTGAGGGGGGCAGTGGAGGCAGGTGAAAAGCGAGTGGGCAGTGGAGGCAGGGGAAACGGGGGGGGGGGGTGGAGGCAGGGGAAACGTGAGTGGGAGTGGAGGCAGGTGAAAGTGATGGGAGTGGGGGCAGGTGAAACGTGAGGGGGGGGCAGTGGAGGCAAAATGAAACTGAGTGGGAGTGGAGGCAGGGGGGAAAGTGAGTGGGATGGAGGGAGGGGAAAAATGAGTGGGAGTGGGGGGAGGGGGGGAAAACGTGGGGAATGGGCAGGGGAGGCGGGGGGGGAAAAGTTGAGGGGGGAAAATGGGGGCGGGGAAAAAGTGAAGTGGGCAGTGGAGGCAGGGGGGAAATGGGGTGGGGGTGGTGAGGGGAGGGGAAGGGGGGGAAAGTGAGTGGGGAGTGGAGGCAGGGGAAAAGTGAAATGGGCGTGGAAAAGGTTAAAACGTGGTGGGAGGGAGGCAGGTGAAACATGAGTTGGGGGGGGTTAGGAATGGTGGGAGGATGGGGGAAGGCGGGGAAAATGTTATGGTGCCAGACTATATTGAGCTGTGTGTACTGTTTAAAAATAAGGGTATCAGATACATGGAGCTGGTTCACTGTCCCTTAATGGGGGGTATCAGCTTATGGAGCTGTTTATCTAAATGGGGGGTATCAGCTTATGGAGCTGTTACATAGGAGGTATCAGATTTTATGGGGCTGTCTACTTAATGGGAGGGTTTAGATATATGGAGCTGCCATCATATAATGGTAGGTATAGACAAATGGGCTTCTTTATAATGGGAGGTACGACTTTTGGAGCTGCTACCCTATAAAGGGGTATTGACAAAATGGTGCTATATATAATGGAGGTACAGACTATATGGAGCTGTCTTTTATAATGGAGGTTTAGAAATATGGAGTTTTTTCATAGGAGTATCAATATATGGGCGTCTATCATTGGAGATCGGGGCATATGGAGCTGTTTCATGTCATTTTTATAGGAGGTTCAGACTTATGGAGCTTTTTTCAAAAAGGTATCAGCAAAATGGAGCTGGTTTTCATATAAAGGGGGGTTCAGGGGCAAAATGGAGCGTTATTATAATGGGGGGATCAGACTATTTGGAGCTGTCTATATATAATGGGGGTATCAGACATATGGAGGTCTTCTTTTAATGGGAGGTATCAGATATTGGAGCTGTCTTCTAAAAGGAGGTATCAGATATTGGAGCTTGTGTGTCATGTGATATGTTGTATAGGTGTCAGTATCATATAGGGTCTCATGTGATGTGTATTTAGGTTCATATAGGGAGTGTCAGGGCGGCCCCTTTGGGCCGGTGGGCAACAGTAAAGCTAAGGGTTCTCACCAGTGGTTTTGATCCCTTTGTTAATGTGGTTTTTTGTGCAGGTCGGGACAAACAAATTTAGCTGTACATACGATTTTTGCACAAGAATATACGTATTAATACCGTGCCTTTCTGCAAAAAAAAACACCCAATTAAAAAAGCCTCAAAAAGGCGCTGGTGGGGAGCACCTTAGGTTGTTATGCCCGTATGAACCCCCTGGCCATCTACCTTATTTTAATCTTATTTGCTTCCTCTACTTTTAGACCTGTCCATGTGAAAATAGTGGCCCCAGGTCTTCCCCGCCCTTCCCCCCATACCAAAAAGGAATCTGATTTGTTGCTTGGGTGAGAATGTCTGTTTAGATCATAATCATATACAGACGACCCCAAAATTTAAAAAAATCTACAATCAGAAAATAAAAATGTCGAAAAAAGAAAAGAATATGGAAACAGGGTTTGATTTGATAAATAAATAAAATATTGGTGACATTTCCCTTAAAGTGCATGTGGTTTTATTGGTTTAAGTCTAAGGTTTACAGTGGGACCAAAAGTATTGGCACCCTGCAATTCTGTGATAATACCCGTTTCTTCCTGAAAAAGATTGCAATCACAAATTCTTAGGTAGTATTATCTTCATTCAATTTGTCTTCAATGGAAAACCACAAAAAGAATTGTCATAAAGCCAAATTGGATATAATTCCACACCAAACATAAAAAAGGGGGTGGACAAAAGTATTGGCATGTTTGAAAAATCATGTGATGCTTCTCTAATTTGTGTAATTAACAGCACCTGTCACTTACCTGTGGCACCTAACAGGTGTTGGCAATAACTACATCACACTTGCAGCCAGTTGACATGGATTTAAGTTGACTCAACCTCTGTCCTGTGTCCTTGTGTACCACATTGAGCATTGGAGAAAAGAAAGTAGACAAAAGAACTGTCTGAGGACTTGAGAGATCCAAATTGTGAGGTAAGCATGAGCAATCTCAAGGCTACATAGTCCATCTCCAAAGACCTGAATTTCCTTTGTCTACCGTGCGCAGTGTCATCAAGAAGTTTAAAGCCCATGGCACTGTGGCTAACCTCCCTAGATGTAAAGCCCATGGCACTGTGGCTAACTTCCCTAGATGTAAAGCCCATGGCACTGTGGCTAACCTCCTAGATGTAAAGCCCATGGCACTGTGGCTAACCTCCCTAGATGTAAAGCCATGGCACTGTGGCTAACCTCCCTAGATGTAAAGCCCATGGCACTGTGGCTAACCTCCCTAGATGTAAAGACATGGCACTGTGGCAAAACTCACCAGATTGTAAGCCATGGCACTGTGGCAAACCCTCCCTAGATGAAAAACCCCATGGCATGTGGCTTAACCTCCTAGATGTTGATGGGAAAGAAAAATTGACAAGAGATTTCAACGCAAGTTTGTGCAGATGGTGGATAAAGAACCTCGACTAACATCCAAACAAGTTCAAGCTGCCCTGCAGTCCGAGGGGTACAACAGTGTCAACCCGTACTATCCGTCGGCGTCTGAATGAGAAGGGACTGTATGGTAGGATACCAAAGGAGACCCTACTTCTTACCCTGAGACAAAAAAGCCAGGCTGGAGTTTGCCAAAACTTACCTGAGGAAGCCTGAAACGTTTTGGAAGAATGTTCTCTGGTCAGATGAGACAAAAGTAGAGCTTTTTGGGGAAAAGGCATCACATAGAGTTTACAGGAAAAAAAGAGGCTTCAAAGAAAAGAACACGGTCCCTACAGTCAAACATGGTGGAGGTTCCTGATGTTTTGGGGTGCTTTGCTGCCTCTGGCACTGGACTGCTTAACCGTGTGCATGGCATTTGAAGTCTGAAGACTACCAACAAATTTTGCAGCATAATGTAGGGGCCAGTGTGAGAAAGCTGGGTCTCCCTCAGTGGTCACGGGTCTTCCAGCAGGACAATGACCCAAAACACACTTCAAAAAGCACTAGAAAATGGTTGGAGAGAAAGCACTGGAGACTTGTAAAGTGGCAGCAATGAGTCCAGACCTGAATCCATAGAAAACCTGTGGAGAGATCTCAAAATGGCAGTTTGGAGAAGGCGCCCTTCAAATCTCAGGGACTGGAGCAGTTTGCCAAAGAAGAATGGTCTAAAATTCCAGCAGAGCATTGTAAGAAACTCATTGATGGTTACCGGAAGCGCTTGTTCGCAATTATTTTGGCTAAAGGTTGTGCTACCAAGTATTAGGCTGAGGGTGCCAATACTTTTGTCTGGCCCATTTTTGAAGTTTTGGGTGAAATGATCAATGATTTGATTTTTGTCTGATTCTGTTTTGTGTTTTTTCATTGCAAGCAAAATAAATGAATATATTACAACCAAAGAATTTGTGATTGCAATCATTTTCAGGAAGAAACTGAGTATTATCTGACAGAAATGCAGGGGTGCCAATACTTTTGGCCACCACTGTAGGTGTAGGCACAGTGTGGCGACATCTCCAGTCTATCCTGTATGCTGAATAGGTTCTCCAACATCTAGGAAAGCTGGGTGACGGCAAACCGTTCAAATAGCTTTCTTCTTGAGCCGTCACATGGTCATAGTGGGCGTTGCTTTTGAAAAGGGGTGTGGAATAATATGAAAAGGGCGTGGTAATCTAATTGGTTAATGGGGTCGTATTAGGGTTTAGTGCCTAGGGCAGCACGACCTATAAATACAGCCCTGTCTGCAAGGCGTTTGAAAATCCGGCAAAAAAACTTTGCTGTGTGGACTTAGCCTTAGGGGTTGTTCACACAGCGTTTTTGGAACCGATGTTGGATCCAAAAATCGCATCCAAAAACGCAACGTCAATTGGATCCTAAACGGATCCAACACGTATCCAACACGCAACTGCATGTTTGGGTTTGGATACGTGTTGGATACAGCAGGATTATTATTAAAGGGCTCCTGCTGCGTCTTCTGGACCAAGAATTGACATGTCAATTCTTGGAACACATCCGAAAGACGGATCCAAAAGACTCAGTGAGACACACATGGGCGATCACTCGTGTGAACACAGATGTGTGTTTCAAGTTAAAAGCAATGTAAAATCACAATGCTCATGATTAGATACGTGTTTGGGTCCGACAGATGAATCTAAACGCGTATGTTCACACGGACTCAACATGCAGTGTGAACATACCCTTGGGGCCACATTTACGAAAACTGTCTAGGTCTAAAATTCACTTTGTTTCTCATAGCAACCAATCAGAGCGCCTCTCTCATTTCATATAGTGCTCTGAAAGAATGAAAGGGACGCTCTGATTGGTTGCAATGGACAACAAAGTGAGTTTTAGACCTAGACAGTTTTCATACATGTGGCCCTTAATCTTTTTCTTTTTTTTCATCTGGCTAAAATGATACCAATCTTTTTTCTTTTACGCTCCTTAAGTTTTATTCACATTACATTTTGGCCAATGGATACCATGGGCTGCCAAATCACAATGTGAGTGAGCCCTTATACGTGGTTACTGTTGGCACCATTCTTCAAAATGTCCAAAGTAGACAACTTTTATATCTAAATGGCAGCAAACCATTCCCTGAAATAAACTTTGTTCTATAAATGAAGAATGAACAGATTTAGATGGGGAATTAGACAAATTACCAAAGACAGGTGGCAGATCCTCTGAGTCAGCCATTAGCTTTGGTGTAGAACCACACCAAGGAGTGGAGGCTTAGGAGTTCCCTGGTCTTCACCCTTTAACCCATTGTACTGAGGGAAACTCCTAGGTTGCTCCCCCTGATTTATTCAACCATGGTGGCAGCTGGTGTACAGGCTCAATACCAGAGAGGTACACAGATGGGGTAATTGAGTTATGAGCAGGAGGTCAGGACAGGCAGAGTACTCCTGTAATCAGTTCACAGGCAGAAGATCAGGGAAGACAGCGGACAAACAAACTGGTCAGAAACAAGTCAAGTGTCAGAACCGAGAAATAGAGCACTGGGTATAGCTCAGGACACCTTAAAGGACACCAAAAAACCAGCAGCTATTAAGGTGGAAGTGCCCTGTAAGTAGGATAGGGTAACAGACCATAGACTGGGAAAGCTGGGTGGCTTGTTCTGGCCTTTTAAATCAACAATGACGAGGAACCTGCTGCAGATCGGGAAAGCTGGCCGACTGGACGACAGAGACCCGGTGGCAGAGAGGCACATAGGTGCATTCACGGCACACGGCTTATTGCAGCTGTATTGCACGCTGTACTGTGCTGCAATATGGCTGGAATCCGTCCCAGCCATTATGGTAATCCACAGTTCTCATAGAGAACTATGGATTCCGTCTCTCCTACCCGCTCAGCGAATCCGCCGCGGGGGGGAGAAAGTGACATGTTCATTATCCTGGCGGGATACGCGCCGTGGATAATGAAAGTCTATGGGGCCGGCGGGCAGCGCCCCCACCCCACCCCTTACTCAAGCCGTAATTGCGGGCGAAATCCGTCACGTAATTACAGCTTGAATAAGCCGTGTGAACCGGCCCTAAAGGTCAAAGGCTGCACTGTGACGTGTGACATACTGTATGTCTAGTCCTGCATAGGAACAACCAGCCCAATGCTGGCTATTAACAATAAATCTGTAGTGTAACCAATATTCATGTTTAGTCTTGTCAAACTGATGACATAGAATTTTGTGTCCATAAGTTCAACTAACTTTAAAATAGTTGTCAGCTGATCAACTTGAGATTAATCCCACGAGCAAGAACAGTTTCATTTCTCATGTCACTTGGTTTGAAAAAGAAAATGTAACAAGCATATAAATGATACTGCAGGTTCTCCTACATCATGTGCAGCACAAAGAAGTGTGTAGAAGGCAAAAATGTAAAATTTCCATTGGAGACATGTTTGCTGCTCCCGGGGTGGTGGCTTAGCGCAGCCTTTGCCAGGTCTCACTCTTGGTGCTTTGCATATCTCTTCACTTGAGCAAGTTCTTGGTTTTGCTCAGTTTTTCTTTCCTATTTTCCTCTTTCTTTTAACAAAACAACTACCGTGAATTCATGACTCACTCGTGCGGGGTAATATAGTGTATGTAACTCTGCTTATCTCACTTTGTACTTGCGGTTTTAGCCGTTTGATTATTAATGCATATACTGTATCTTGTATTACACTATACTTTAAGATGGTTTGTAGGGAGGACAATTATTCTTACAGGTGTTCTTATAGGGGTTGTGCACCTTGTAAGAAAACCATAGCTGCAGCTCCTCAGAACCCAATAAAATAAAAAAAGTTTTATTACCTTGCTCCGGTCCCCGATTTCTGTGTCATGTTTCCCCGATCTTATGTTTTTATTCGGTCATGACCAAACAGAGATTAGTGTCCCGGCTTGAAAGTAAAAGCATGAAAATAGAAGATCGGGAGAAGCAGTGCTGAAACTGGAGACTGAAGGAAAGTGAGTACAAGTTTTTTTTTTTTTTTCTGGGGCTCCAGGAGCTGCTGGTTTGATTCTCTTACGAGGTGAACAGCCTCTTTAATTATTTTCCTTGGCCTGTTAAAGGGGTTTTGCCAAGAAGTGATTTCCTCACATAACAGGCTGAACTGTCCTCTTGAGCCTTGTAAAAAGGGGCGTTGTGTTTCTGTGTTTAAAAAAACAAGTGCCTCCTCCATGATGTCATCGCTCCACCTCCCATTCACACTTTCGAGGCTGATATTCATGGTTTGGCTAAACCACAGGGGATAACTGAATTGTGCACAAGCTCTACAGGTTTTGTTTTCTCTCTCTTATCTGCTCAGGAGAGAAGATAAGATCCAAGCAGGCAGCCTTCATGAACTGATGCAGGGGAGAGGGAGGGGGGCTGAGCAGGGAGTGTCTGCATGTTTACTTAGATAATTACATTACAACCAGCAGATTCTCTAAAAAGCAAACACAGGCTTTGTTCTACCCCTCCCTTCATGTTCCCTGCCATCAGGTAAGAAGTGCAAACAACGCAAGCGTGGCCAGATTAGCTCCTGGTCGTAGCTAATGTAAACAGTCAGGAAACTAAGGGCATCTAAGCAAGGCTGCAGCTCTCACAGGCTTCACTTTTTTTAATTACATATATTTAGAAAAGTGATTAAAAACCCATTTTGGAGGATCCCTTGTCAACATTAAATCGTGGCAAAACCCCTTTAAGGTATGTTCTGAGAGGCTGGGTCTGTTTTGGGTTTTCCGCAGCAGATCCATAGAATAAAATCCGCATTCAATATGGGCAGATTTAACTCAACAATAAATACACAGCAACATCCGCACTGACTTTGGATTTTACTCTGACAGTCAGCTGCGGAGAACCCACAGTTGTCGGGACATGTCTTATTGCAGCTTTGTTATGTTTACATGATGAATGCTGGACAACATCTATGAACTCGCCTGCACCATTTTTTGCAGTATATTGCGACAAAAAATGCCGGTGCTCTGTTCTATGTACAGGTGTATGGCCAAACTTGGCGCAATGTGTGCCTGGCATGACACATTTTAATGCGCCTTGAATGCGCCAAAGTTTGGTGCAAAACTACCGTACAAAGTTTGCTGCATAACACTATGTTGAGTGTTATGCGCCAAAAATCTTTGCCGCATAATATTTTCGTTCATACACTCCTCTATATCTATTTAGAACTGGTGTGTCAGCGCCAAGTTACATAGATGTCACCCTGTGTGTTCATATCTACCTGAAATCTCAGTCCCTTTCAATTGAATGGGAAATCAGAGGCATAGTTTGCACTCAACTACAGCTCAGATTTCTAATTTGTGCAACACGGAAAAAAAAACAGGTCAATTCTTTGACAAGGAATTTGCTTGTATCAAATCAACAGCGAAAACTGCCACTGCAAAGCTTAAATCTGCAGCAGAAATCCAAAAACAATCTCTTCTGATTTTTGGCGTGGATTGTGCATTAGATTTTTTAGGTTTGGAAAAAGCTGACGTGCACATTCACCCACAGTTCTGTCTCATCCTACACCGGAACAACCAGCCTGATACTATAAGCATTTAGATTATATACACAGGGTGGAACTGCTGAGGATTTTGACACAGTGGAAAATTAGCAGCATTTCTAGAGGTAAATCCACATTGGCAGATTTAGGTGCAGAATTTGCTGCTGCTGCTGATTATTGTGATAACCTGAAGTTCTAAATTGATTACACAGAACACACTGTATCGTAGAAACATGTAGAGTATGTAAAATACAATATTAAGAATAATACCTACAAATAACATAACTAGAGAACAAAACATAACATTTAATAACACTATTAAAAGAGAATTATGCTAAAAATGCAATGCAAAAACAGGCTACCAGATTGTGCCAAAGAATCACCAATCCTTGTGAGCAGATTGGAGGAGTCCCTAGACAGAGGGGAGGTTAATAAGTAAAGAGAAATGGAAAGGACACAATGGTGATAATCCCTAGATACTCCCCACTTGTCCTGATTATCCTTACTGCCTAACCAGGGAGTATTCCCATCTGGAACCTTACCCCTACACATACTCACCCTATGGGAGACAGGTATGAAGGGAGGCGCTTTGAAGTGAATAGTCGAGTCTCGTTTTCAGTGTATAATGCGCCTGAATCTATGAAATTCGTTTTTGTGCGATTATAAATGGTATCTAAAGTTCGACGTGCCTTACCTATGTGTTAGGTGCATCAGGAAACTTAGGTGCATTACACTCTATGCCCATGCAAGGTTTGGCGCATTAAGCTCTATGTAATGCACCTAACATGTATAAAGGCTATAGATAGATTGAAAATAAAAGAAAAATCAATAGAATAGCATGTCAGTGAATAGAAACTATGGAACTGATCTTGCTTGGTGAACCACAGGTCCCAGCCAGACCTGTGGTGTGCTGGCTCTTGCTGTATATAGAATAAAGGGTGAGAGCAGCAAAAATTAATTTCAAATTTAGTAAAAATTTAAAATTGTAAAATCTGAACAACAACATCAGTGGGCTATTTAATGTAAAACTAGTTTTAGATTCTATTAAATTTAAATGCATTTTATAGTAGGTATTTATATTTTTGGGATATTATATATTTTTATATTAATTTTATATGATAACATTATTTATTACATTTAAATCATTTAATTGTATATAGTTTGATAATTATCATATATTACTTTTTATTATTATACTGGTGTAAGTTGAGAAATTTTGGACATTTTTTTCCCTAACAGCAAATCTAGCTCCACTTCGACTCCTTAGGCTCAGGCGACCACATTAAAATAGGTCTGCCTGTCCGAGCAGTAATGCGTCTCGTTTGTAGTGTGGTGCGACATGCTCCCAAGACGCCCCCTCAGGTTAGGTGCATTAGACATCATAGCCGGCTCATTTAGGTGCATAAGACATCGTAGCCGGCTCAGTTAGGCGCATTTTACGCCAGAAAAGGGTGAACAACCCAATCATACCTGTCTCCCTATGTGTCACATAATAGAAAACATTCAGACATGTTTGTACGCACCACATACGTTTCCTCAGGGGACAGGATTTAAAAATATAAGGCGACATCTATGAATTCGCCATCGCCATTTTTTTGTCGTATATTGCCAGCTCTATAGATTTATGAACAGCAAAACTTGCTGCAATGTGCACCTGATGACACATTTTAATGTGTCAAAATTTGGTGCAAAACTGTCATACAAAGTTAGGCGTATAACACTCTGTGCGCCAATGTTGAATGTTATGGGCCAAAAATTTTTGGTGCATAACACTTCATTCATACCTGTATATTTATTTAGAACTGGTGTGTCGGCGCCAAGTTACAAAAATTGCACATGGAAATTCATAGATGTCATATATAGACTCTATTGGTCTTAATTGATATCCAGTTGATGTCTTATATAAAATATCTAAAAGTTAAATGAGTTTAGATACTGCTGATAATAGTGTGACGGCTCTCAAGGTATCGCCAAACAAAAAGATATTAAAAAGAAGGTATGGCGTCGACTCACAATCCAAATAATGAATCATGATCAAAGCAGCATTCATTATAAAATGAAATATAGGTTTACATTATGGCCGCTCAAATCTGGCAGAAAGGAATAAGTATAAGCAATTAGCAAATGTCTAACATGGTTTGCAACACATATTGAATTATCAATAAAATGATGAAGAACCATTATAAGAGACAGAAAGTAAATACACGGAGGAGGAAAGCTAATTAACCCCGACTACTTTAGTCTTCACTGTGTGAGGTCAAGGACTATAAATGAGTCCAAAAGGGAGCTATATATATATACAGTCATATGAAAAAGTTTGGGCACCCCTATTAATCTAAATCATTTTTAGTTCTAAATATTTGGGTATTTGCAACAGCCATTTCAATTTGATATATCTAATAACTAATATTGCACATTTTGTGTTAGTACAATAAACCTCATTTCAATCTGGAAATATTACTGTGTCCATCAGTTATTAGATATATCGAATTGAAATGGCTGTTGCAAACACCCAATGATTAAGATTAATAGGGGTGCCCAAACTTTTTCAAATGACTGTATATATACACAAAAAGAAAAAGAGACAGGCGCCCAAATAGTGTGATATGCTAGTAGCAGGATAGCACGCAACCAGTAATATTACTATGAGAAAAAACGTAGTCAAGATATTCAGCTCACCTACTTTTAGTTGCACGGAGAGGTGGGAGATCCGGAGCCAGTCTCCTGCTGCATACGAGTAAGGAAAGAGCAATGATTACTCCAGCAACTTCTGTAGACTTGAGTAACATATATAAAACTTGTAGCTTTATTAGACCTTTCTTAAAAATCCATATTGGGATATCCAAACATTTAACAGCTCAGCAAGCGTTCCACCGACGCGTTTCGGGAGGCGTGTCCCTTAATCATGGTGTGACGTCAGTATGACATGATTTCCTTTAAATAGTGTTTCAAATGAACAACCAATCATTTGTTAAAATATATGTCAACAATGTTGCACAACGTGCAAGTATGCACAGTGCACTAAAGAATTCTCCTCCATGACTACAGGGGAAAAATTTAAAATATTATCATATGCAAATTGCAATACTAATAATATTGTATATTTAATAACATGCACCCTCTGTAAACTACAATATGTGGGTTGCAGTAGTAAAAATCTTAAAACCCGCATATGCCGACACCTTTCAGATATAAAAAGAACTCCCGCAATTAATGTATCCATGGCGTCAAGACATTTCTATGAATGCCATGAGGGGAACACTAGTACATTTAGTTGCAATGTGATTGAGGTGGTAAATAGGCCCCCAAGAGGAGGTGACCTGCGGAAAAAACTTTTATCTCGTGAGGCATGGTGGATATTCCACCTGAACACTAGAGTTCCGTTAGGACTAAATAAGCGCCATGATATCATGTTTCATTATTAAGTTCTAGCTATAACCACAGCAATTTAGTTATTAAAATACTAATGTATAAGTTTTTAATGTTGACATATATTTTAACAAATGATTGGTTGTTTACTTGAAACACTATTTAAAGGAAATCATGTCATACTGACGTCACACCATGAATAAGGGACACGCCTCCCGAAACGCGTCGGTGGAACGCTTGCTGAGCTGTTAAATGTTTGGATAACCCAATATGGATTTTTAAGAAAAGTCTAATAAAGCTACAAGTTTTATATACGTTACTCAAGTCTA
>JAODAL010073642.1:0-14666 GCA_025379985.1 Phyllomedusa bahiana
CATGGGTTCAGAAGGATCGTCTGTCAACTAATCTCCATTCTATGGGGAATTCAGTGCTAGACTGGATGGGGGTGAGGCACTGGATGTCATATATCTAGATTTTTCTAAAGCATTTGATACGGTGCCACATAAAAGGTTGGTAAATAAAATGAGAATGCTTGGACTGGGGGAAAATGTGTGCAAGTGGGTAAGTAACTGGCTCACTGATAGAAAACAAAGGGTAGAAATTAACGGTCCATACTCAGACTGGATCGCTGTTACTATGGGTACCACAAGGGGTAGTATTGGGCCCTAACCTCTTTAAAATATTCATTAATGATCTTACACAGGGAATACACAGTAAATATCGATCTTTGCAGACGATACAAAGGTTTTGTAAAGTAATCAACACGATAGAGGGATAATATTTTTATTCCCAATGGGATCTTGATAAGTTGGAGGCCTGGGCAGGGAAATGGCAGATGAGGTTTAACACTGATAAATGCAAGGTTATGCACATGGGGAAGAGAAATCCATTACATGATTACTTTGTTAAATGGAAAAACACTGGGTAAAAGTGACAGGGAGAAGGACTTGGGAACCCTGGTGGGACAGTAAACTTAATTGTAGCAGCCAGTGTCAGGCAGCAGCAGCCAAAGCAAATAGGATCATGGGGTGCATTAAAAGGGCATAGAGGCACATGATGAGAACCATTATTCTCCCATATACAAGTCACTGGTTAGACCACACATGGAATATTGTGTACAGTTTTGGGCACCAGTGCACAGGAAAGACATTGTAGAGCTTGAACGGGTTACAAAGGCGGGAAACAAAAATAATAAAAGGACTGGGTGGACTACAGTACACAGAAAGATTGGCAAGATTAGGGTTTATTTAGTTTAGAGAAAAGAAGGCTTGGGGGACATAATAAATATGTTTAAATACATCAAAGGTCAATATAGAGATCTCTCCCAAGATTTATTTATACCCAAGGCTGTATCTAGAACAAGGGGGCGCCCTTTACGTCTTGAGGAACGAAAGTTTCTACATCAACATAGAAAGGGATTCTTTACTGTAAGAGCAGTGAGACTATGGAATTCTCTGCCAAAGGGACTTGTCATGGTGAATTCAATAACCGAGTTCAAAAAGGGTTTGGATGCATTTCTGGAGCGTAATAATATAACAAGTTACAGTGACTAGAAATTTAGGAGAGGGGTTATTGATCCAGGGATTTTTCTGATTGCCCGATTGGAGTCAGGAAGAAATTTTTCCCTAAAAAAGAGGCAATTGGCTTCTACCTCATTGGGGGTTTTTGCCTTCCTCTGGATCAACACCTTAGCACAAAAGGCTGAACTAGAGGAAGACTTGTTCTTTTTTTAGCCTTACAAACTATGAAACATGAAACTGTCCCCTTCCCTTTCAGCAGACCCCCTTGACCCCAAAGATGTTTATCCGATTCGCCACAGGAAGGCGAGACAGTCCACGGGAGAAAAGGAAATTTAGCACCACAGGCCTTGAGGAGTGGACATGGAAGGCGTTCGGGGGACAAAAGCAGAGGGGGGAGGGAAGCGAGCTTGTAGAAAACCGGGTTAAGCTGAACGCAGTAAACCACAAAAGGGCCCAAATATTTAGGGCCCAACTTGTAGCGGGAACCTTAAAACGAAGATCGGGACAATAGCCCAAACCCTAAACACCCGGCTTTAAATACAGGGGAGGTCTCCGTACCTACGGCCTAAAACTTTAGTTACGAGTGGAAGCCTGAAGCAGGCCTGACGAGGTGACCTGCCCGGTGACTTGATGTCCCGTACTGGGCATCCACGGCAGGAAAGTGAACGAAACGGCTAGGGGAGAGGCGGGCGGGGATGTAACCCAAACACAATAAAAAAGGGGACGGCTTTAGCAGACTCCTGAGTCTAGGGAATTTTATGAGAATTCCGCCCAGGGGAAGAAGGTCAGACCTTTTTCCCCCTGCGGCAGACACAAAATGTCGCAGAAAAAGGCCTAAGTTTTGGTTTACCCTCCCCACCTCCCTTTTGGTTTAGGGGGTATGCAGATAAAAAAGCCCAGCGGCCCCCGTAACTGAGTACCAACCCCCCCAGAATTTAACAAAAACTGGACCCCCTTAAAGGGTATGTGAGGGGACCCTGTAACCGAAAGATAGGGTTTTAAGAAGGATCTGGAAAGGGTGAGAGGGGAAACCCGGCAGGGCCCACAAAATGAGCCATTTTGGAAAACCTTTAAACACCACCCCAAATGACCTGTTTCCGGATGAAGCCGGCGGCATGACAAAGTCCAAGAAATTAGGGGCCCAAAGTTTCTCAGCACAGAGAAGGCAGAAGTAGACCCCGGGCTGAGGGAGGGCCTTGTTACAGCACAAGAGGCAAGGCAGAGACAAGTCCCGAACGCTTGCATGGGTGGGCCACCATATTTTCGGGAGTGAGTTGTGCATTGTGAACCCCAGGAGGGCCCCGCATTTTGAGATGAATTTTCCCATTTAAGGTTTTTTGAGCCGAAAAGCAGGACGGAGAGGTTTTCCCTGGGGGGTACCTGTTGAATTTCAAAGGAGCAGCACAAGAAGCCTTTTCAGGGGGAAAAATGGTGTAGGGTGGCTCCAAGCCCACCGTACAGAGGATCGGGAGATCTGCCCGATTTTTTTTCAGCCGGTCGGAAGTTAGGAGGAAATTAAGCACAAGAAAAGCGACCACCTGGCTTGTCGCGATTCAAACCTGGGCAGTTTGCAAAAAGAAATTTTTTGTATCCGTAATCTCGATGGGGGGGAGCCCCTTCCAGCGGGGAAAGCCTTTCTTCAGGGCCAATTTTTAGCAAAAGTTCCCGGTCACCAAGGGTGTATTTGCGTCGGCTGGGGTGAAGGTTTGGAGAAGAACCCACACGTTGGGAATTTTCCCCAGGAGGTCTTTGAAGAAAAGGGGCGCCGGGCACCAACTGAGAGGCTCGATTTCTAAGACAAAGGGGGCGCTGAGGGTCCGGACGAGAAGAAAAGGGGGCAGCGAATGTGGCTTTCAGAGTTTGAACGCCTCTTGAGCCTCGGGGCCGGGTTTTGGGGGTTTTCGGCACCCTTCTTGGGTGGGGGAACCAGGGTCCCCACCAGAGATGAAATGAGGAATAAATTGCCATAAAGTTGGAAAAGCCTAAAAAGCGCTGAGGGCCCCAAACCCCCACTGGACGAGGCCTTTGCGGGACTGTGAGAGTTGGCAGGGCCATCTAAGCCCTTGATCAGAACTTACCCTAAAAAGGGCAGTGGGTGCTTCAACAGACATTTTTCCACTTGCAAAAAGTTGGTACCCCCGGAACGCTGAGCACCTGGCAGGGTAAAGGGGGTCTCCAGGTCTGGAGAAAAGATGAAATGTGCCCAGTAGCAATAACACAAACGATGCAGGCCCCCGGAAAGATCTCATTCACAAATTTTGGAAAAAGCCGGAGCTTTACAGAGACCAAAGGGCAGACGAGATACTCGAATGGCCATACGGGTGTTAAAGGGGTTTTTTTCCACTCTCCCCCTTTCGAATGCGAATAGTTTGGGGGCCCCAGGAATCCAATTTAAAAAGATTTTTGAAACGTAGGGATCAAAAAGTCAGAGATCAAAAGGCGGGGGTACCGATTTTGACATTTTTGTTCAGGCCACAGTAATCGATACGGGGGCCGGGGGGTCCCATTTTTTTCTTCTCGACAAAGAAGCCCGGCCCGCAGTATGAGGACTTGGTATGAAGCCTTTGCGTAGGTTCTTTTGGGATATAGTCGGTCATTGCCTTTGTCTCGGGGACGGAAAGGGGTAAACCTGCCTCGAGAGGAGAGTCCCCCGGGGCTCAATCAAATTGGCCGATTCGGAGGCAGAGATTCGCCCTTTTTTTTCGAGAAAACATCAGCATAGTCCGGGAAAGGGAGCAGGCAGACCTGGCAGGACTTCGTGGGTTTGGGGAAACGGAAAATCTAAAGGGAGGGCGGACTGCCTGGCATCGTGGTGACAGGCCGGACCCCAAGAAAATCTCGCCTGTGTTCCAATTCAGGGTGGGGACGGCCTTGAACCAGGGGAGACCCAGAAGGATCTAGAAGGGGACGGGGCAGTACAAAAAACTTCATAGTTTCCCTGATTAATCCCCAACCCCTGCAAGATGAGGGGGCAGTGCGAACCGAATGGATCCTTGAGGCATTCGCCACTGACGGGGACACCCAACAAGGTTTTTGCAGGAGGCACTGGAAGCCCGGTTTTGAGACCCATGCTGGTAATGAAGAACCCCGGCGGACCCCCCGGCCAGGGAAGGCGGGGGTAGGAATTTTCTGTCCCCGAGGTTCCGAAAGAACCAAATGGGCAAGGGGGGGAAAGGCCCAAACCCCACCCTGGGTTGCCCCTCCTACGGCCCCAGGTGCGGGAGTTTCCCGGCCACCGGGTCCCAATGAAGCGACCGGGAAACCCCCGCAGTAGAAGCACAATGCCTGGGAAATCGTGGAGCGTTTCCCCTGGGTCAGGTTGCCCTTTCCCCTGCAGGGTTTTTCCTCAAAAACCGTTGGCGGAGGAAGTGGAGGGTTGGAAACAGGAGCTAAGCGGGGGTTTGCCCCCGTGGTCGGGTGGACTCGCGTTGGGGGGGCGGAGCCCCTGTTTCTTTTGGCAAAACATATCGATTCCCCGGGGGGGCCAACCCAACAGTTCGTCCATAGGTAGGCGGTCTCAAAACCCCCGGCTCTCCTTTAAACGTCCCAGAGGCCTTGCCAAAGTACCACCAGAGCCCATTTTCCAGTCCCAACCCGAGGCAGGGGCGGAACTGACGAGATGTCCCACAGTGGAGTCGCCCTGACGGGGGGGACAATGCTGCGGCAGCTGAGGGGGATACACCAATTTTTTCCAAAAGACAGTCCGGAACCCCGGAGGGGAAGGGTTGCAAGTTGCCGTTAAAACGGATCCCTCGGTCCCCCCAGCGGGGGGGCCCCGGCCAGAGCTTCGCCCGTTAGGGGGCTAAAAAATAAAGGCGACTTTAGCCCGCCTTGGGAAAGATGTCCCAGCATCTCGATGTGTATAAAAACTGACGATGAAACCTTGCACTTCTTGGGGTCTCCATCATACGAGCGGGGAGCGGAATGGAGAAGGCCCGGTGCCAGGGCGGAGGAGCTGAGGCTGAGGAGCAACAGGGCGGTGAGACGGGAGCGTGCAGGCGGGGGTAGGGGAGCCCCCAAGGTTCGCAACATGGCCCCCGGTGGTCATGCGCTGACTCTGCTGGGCGACGGCTTCTAATCCCCCCGGGGTTCGGGCAAGGACCCGGCGGGAATCCAGGCCAGATTTTTAAATGTGACGGTTCGGGGAATCCGTGGACCACCGCAAGCGGGGGTGTTTAAACCCCCCGGGAAAAGGAATCTAAGTACCCCCGTTTTAAACCCGAGCCCCCGCAAAGGGGATGGCTTGCTGCGGCGTGAGGCTACCCGGTCGTTCCCCCCACGTGACTTGCTTCGGTGGCGGCCGGGGGTACAGCGAGGTAAAAATCGTAATCCAAAGGCTAGTGGGGGGCAGGCGAAGGTCAGGGCAGGCGGGGAGAGGTTCGTGGTCAGAGACGGGGCAGACGGTCAGGGGAGGCGGCAAACAGGCAAGGGCAGGAGAGTGGCGGAACGGGCGGTACACGGAAAGCAATGGGACGAAGGAAACCCAAACTCTCACTAGGCACACCAAAACAATTGGCAACGGTGCCGGGGGCGGGGTACATTATAAGGACCACGCCCCCAATAAGCCAATTACCGGACACGGGGCCCCTTTTAAAACTAACCCGCCTCGCGCGCGCTAGGGGGCCCATGCGCACGACGGGCCGGCGACAAACGCCTTCACCGAGGGGGCCAGGTAAGCGAGCCGGGTTTGGGGGGGGGGTGGCCCCAGGTGACCGCGATGCCCGGCCGCGGCTTTGGCAGGGAGGGAAACGGTTTCAGGGGCAGCGGCGCCCCCGGCCGCCATACACATAAAAGAAAACTCCTGTAAGTCACTTAAATGTCAGGAAACTGGCCAGAATATTGGTACTATTAATAATAGTATAATTGTTTATAGTCAGGAGACATATCTGGTACAGATGTAGCAAGGTCTAGCTTGACCATGATATCATGGCTTTCTGTGTCATCTGTGCTTATCTGTAAATAAATGTCATTAAAAATCACGAGATAATATTTTGAGCCGCAATATCATAGTGTATTATCTGGCAAGTTAATCTTTGCTATATCTGTATTTTTCAGTCACTATGTGGTGGTGATATGAGGCAATGGTGTGGAGCTATTATCAGTCACTATGTGGTGGTATTATTTGTCACTATAGGTGGGATATCAGTCATGGTGTAGTGGTATTTTTCAGGCACTATGTGATGGTGACATGGTGGTATTATTCAGGCACTATGTGATGGTGACATGGCGGTACTATTCATTCATTATATGATATTGATATGTGGTGGTATTATTCATTCATTATGTGATATTGATATGTGGTGGTATTATTCATTCATTATGTGGTGTTGAATTGGGGGTATTTTTCAGTAATGGTGGGCGTGATATTGATGGGTTATTTAATAGCGGCCATGATTTGGTGGGATTTTTTTGGTCTTTGTATAGTGGCATCATTGATAGTATTGGTCTTGTTATACTGGTTTGTGAAGTAACAGTATGGTGATAATATTTGCTGCTTGTATAGCGGCATCATGGTATCTAGAGAAAATAGTTTTTATAGCTATTTGTATGGGTTTTTCATAAACACCATATTATTTTATATAAATACAACCTAAGAGACCCTACTAACTCCACTGTTGTGTGTCAGAATTGTGTGGTTTTCCCATTCCACCTTGCTGGGAAGACGCAGGCAGCGTACGTTAGGTCAGGGCTGGGTTTTACATTTGTTGGGGTGACGGTGCCATTGGTCTACTTGCCTAGGGTACCAAAATGCCTTGTCCTGACCCTGCTCACTAGAGATATCTTCTACAACTGGAATTTTTCTTCTTCCCTTTCCTTCTCCATTCTGTCCAGACCGCCATGATGATTTCTCCCGAGCACGAAATTTACCACACAAATATCTTAGAATTCTATTTTTTTTCTATTTTTTTAACTTAAAGAACCCCTGCAGCCTTCTGGCTGTGGGAGTTTCTGCTGACCCATCTGTGGGGTTGGGAAGTGAACCCCCAATTGCGGGACTTTCCTGGTCAACCCGGGAGGGTTAGAAAGTATGGTTTTCGGTGGTTCTACAATAATGATTGGCATTTCACCTCTGCTATTCCTAGCTGAACCTAACAGAATAACATTGTTAATTAAAGGTTTTAAACAGCAGGGCAGAAGTCTGCAGTGCACTAAAGAGGTAAGGATTATTTGTAAGAAACATAAACGAGCTCCTGTGCTACTGATGAGACACAGCAGGAAGTGACCTCACCATTCCGACCAACCACGCCAGGACTTTAAAGTCTGTAAGAGCAGAGACATAGTAGATATCCTGGGAAGTTTGAGTACACAAGTAAGAGATATGAACTGTTATGGCTCTGAAAGGAAGCAAATTCAGAATGATAATAATAATTAATAATAATAATTTTTATTTATATAGCGCCAACATATTCTGCAGCACTTTACAATTTAGAGGGTATACATACAGACATTACACATTAAAAGAGCTTACAAATGAGACACAAGGTGTGAGGGCCCTGCTCGTGGAATCTTACAATCTATTATGGTGTATGGTTGAGACAAAGGGTTAAGAAGTGCTAAGTTTACAATGGTCCAGCCATGTTACATAAATAAGAGGTGGTTTACTGCCAACCTGAAAGTACATCTATATACAGATAAGCGCCTGTGAACGCCCTAGTGTTGGGAGTGACAGATAGGTGTGATAGCAGGTGGGGGTTAGCAATTAGGGATCTTGATATGCCAGCCTGAGAGGATGTGTTCTTAGGGCCCTCTTAAAACTGTGAGGGTTGGGAGTGTGTCTGATCGCCCTCGGTAGCATATTCCAGAGAATTGGTGTCGCACGAGTGAAATCTTTGAGACGGGAATGAGAGGTTCGGATGACTGAGACATGTAATCTGATATTATCAGCAGAGCGGAGAGCACGGGTAGGGTGGTAGACATAGATGAGGGAGGAAATGTAGGGGGTGCAGCACTTTGGAGAGCTTTATGGGTGAGAGTGATGAGTTTATGTTGTATCCTGTACTGAACGGGCAACCAGTGTAGTGACTGACACAGGGTAGATGCATCCTTATAGCGGCTGGAAATAAAGACAAGCCTGGCTGCTGCATTCAGGACAGATTGTAGAGGGGAGAGTTTGCAGAGTGGGAGACCGATAAGCAGTGAGTTGAAGAAGTCAAGACGAGAATGAATGAGAGCAACAATGAGGGTTAGAGCTGTTTCCACAATGAGAATAGTATGGATTTTGGAGATGTTCTTGAGGTGCAGGTGACAGGAGCAGGCAAGGGATTGGATATAAGGGGTAAAAGACAGATTAGAATCTAGTATAACCCCAAGACAGCGGGCCTGTTGCCTAGGAGTTATGGTGGTGCCACACACTGAGACAGAAATAGCAGGGTAGGGTTGGTTAGAAGATGGTGGAAAGACAAGAAGTTCGGTTTTAGTGAGGTTTAGTTTCAGATGGAGAGAGGACATGATGTCAGAGACAGCAGACAGACAGTCACTGGTGTTTTGTAGCAGGGCAGGAGTGATGTCTCGGGAGGAGGTGTATAGTTGAGTGTCATCAGCGTAGAGATGGTATTGGAAGCCAAATCTGCTGATGGTTAGTCCAATTTGTGGTGTAGAGAGTGAAAAAAGGAGAGGACCTAGAACCGATCCCTGAGGAACCCCAACAGCAAGAGGAAGAGGAGAGGAGGTAGAACCGGAAAATGAGACACTGAAGGAGCGGTCAGAGAGGTAGGAAGAGAACCAAGAGAGAGCGGTGTCCTGGAGGCCAATGGTGCTGAGCATGCTGAGGAGAAGGTGGTGATCCACAGTGTCAAATGCTGCAGAGAGATCCAGGAGAAGCAGCAACGAGTATTTGCCCTGTGATTTAGCAGTGTGGAGGTCATTAGAGACTTTAACTAAAGCAGTTTCTGTGGAGTGTAGGGTGCGGAAACCGGATTGTAGAGGATCGAGAAGATTATTATCAGAGAGATAGCGGATTAGGCGAGAGTAGACCAAGCGTTCCAGGAGTTTAGAGATGAAGGGCAGATTAGAGATTGGTCGGTAGTTGGCAGCGCAGGATGGGTCGAGAGAGGGCTTTTTAAGTAAAGGGGTTATGATGGCATGTTTAAAGGAAGATGGAAAGATCCCAGTAGAGAGAGAGAGAGGTTGAAGATTGCAGTAAGGTGAGAGATGATAGCTGGAGAAATGGACTGGACAAGGTGGAAGGGAATGGGGTCACTAGAGCAGGTGGTGGGGCGAGCTGACAGGAGAAGCCTGGATACTTCTTCTTCTGTCGTTGGGTCATATTTGGTAATAGTTTTAAATGTGAAGGCAAAGTTAAATAAAAACTAATGAATATGGTGAGAATTCTCCTTTAATGTTAAATGCCTGGGTGGGAGGAAGTAGAAATAACAGTATACTTAGGGCAACACGGGGCTGCACCAGAAGTCTGGCGTCTTTTCAGCCGGAAAACTGGCTCACCCTTTTTTCTCTAGATTTATAATTCAGCGCGCTCAAAAATTAGATACATTATATAGGTATGTTCACATGGCTTATTTTGGGGCGCATTTCGCCGCATATTTCGCCACGTATTGCGCTTAGGGGTATGTTTACATGATGTATTGCGGCGCGTACACTACCCGCTGCAATACATAGTTTATTTCGGGACCTCGCGCTGATCAGCATAGACATGAATATGTACCACGAATAAATGATATGTCACTTATCTCCCTGCATGTACAATACGATCGTATTGTAGACACGGGGTGAGGAGGCGTGATCCATAGTTCTCTATGAGAGCTATGGATTACCGAAATTGCGGGGTGCATTTCACTGCGTATTGAGCGCAGTACGCCACAAAATACACGGCAAAATGTGCCCCAAAACAAGCTGTGTGAACATACCCTAAGGCGCCTGCGGCACTTTGTAATTCATCTGAGATTGGGGGGTGTGCTGGAGGCGTGTCGCACTACCACCGTATGAAGCTACACATTTATGACTGATTATCGGCAAATCTTGGTACATTACTGCTGGAACAGGTAGAGCACTTTAAAGGTGGTTTACTTGAACCAGAATTGTCGCTTAATAGCTAGAGAGCGCTAAATTTATGACCTGCAGAAAAACAGGTTAATAGATTCAGGCGCATTCTACGCTACTAATGCCCGCAAAAAACTGGTGCCTGGGTGTCAAAAATCATACATGTCGCCCTTAAAGGGGTTTTGCCACGATGTAATGTTGACGTGGGATCCTCCAAAATGGGTATTTAATCACTTTTATAAATATATGTGATTACAAAAAGTGAAGCCTGTGAGATTTACAGCATTTCTCAATCCCCCAATCCCCCTTAGTTACCTGAAAGCTTGTATTAGACACGACCAGAGGAGCTGACAGGCAACACTTCTTATCTGATGACAGGGAAAATGAATGAGCTTCAAGGGGCTGTGGAGAAAGTGCAGTGTATGAGCAGTGTATGAGTCTGTGTCTTGCTGTATAGAGAATCAACTGTTGTAAAGTTAATATTTGAGTTAAGTTTTGAGACGATCCCTTATTCCTCACTCTCTGCTCACCCCCTCCCACTCTCCCCTGCAGCCTTTATGACCCAGCATGATTTGTTTATATTCTACTCCCGTGCTGGTGAGGAGGTAAGGAACTCAGTCCTGGCAAAACTCCTTTAATTCTCAGCCCCCAACCACTGCCCCTTCCCCAGTATGCACTTTTCTTTATTTCCTGTGCCGGGTGCTGTCCATCTGCAAAGGCTTGCAGGCATCCTCAAACTGTGGCCCTCAAGTTGTTGGGAAACTACAACTCCCATCATGCATTTATATAATCTATAACAGTGGGCATGATGGGAGTTGTAGTTTCCCAACAGCTGGATGGCCGCAGTTTGAGGATGCCTGCCATAGTGAGTAAATAAAGAGCAAACCTGTTCTTTTGGAGGCCATGCCACAGAGGAATTGAAGAGGGGCGCTGCTGACTAGCAGTGGTGGGGGGCAGGTAGGTAAGTATGCTTTTTTCTGTTGGCAAACACTTTGGTTTCATTTAATGTTAATTTTAAAACACTGGAACACTCCTTTAATTTTATTATTATTATGTATTATTATTATTTATTTTAGAGCGCCATCGATTCCAGGGCGCTGTACATTCAAGGGGTATTACAAACAAATGTTGAACAAATACAATGGTGACGAAAAATGATTAGTAAATGATACAGAGAGGAAAGAGGGCCTGCCCGTGAGGGCTTGCAATCTATAAGGGAGGAGGGGAGAGTCAGAAGGTGTGGGGCGGACATGTTTGTGGGCCGGTGTACTGGTGGTGGGGTTAGTGTGGGTTATAGGCTATCCTGAAGAGATGGGTTCTCAGGTTGCTTTGAAACTGGTTGAAAGTTGGGGAGAGTCTGATGTTTTGGGTTAAGGAGTTCCAGAGAATGGGTGAAGTACGGGAGAAGTCTTGGAGACGGTTGTGTGAAGAGCTGATAAGAGGAGAGCAGAGTAGAAGGTCCTGTGAGGAGCGGAGATTGCGTGAGGGGATATATCTGGAGATTATAGCAGAGATGTATGGAGGGGAGAGGTTATGGAGAGCCTTGTAGGTCAGGGTTAGTAGCTTGAAATGAATTCGCTGGGCAATGGGGAGCCAGTGAAGGGATTGACAGAGCAAGTAATATCACGATACTCACTAGTGTGCTACACTGGACACAGCAGCATATTACCGACAACCCCCACAGCTATCATGGCACTGCTCCAATACTGTCTGTATGGGCCCCACCATGCCTTTGGCATTACCCACCCTTCTGACGGGTGCAGGTTCAGCTCTTAATGGACATCAGAAATTAGGCATACTGCATTCTTGAGGTCAATCTCTTTTATGCTGTTTATAATAAAAATGTATCATCATGCTTAGTCAGACTTCACTATGTATGAGAGAATTGTTCCTCCAGTTTATAGATGGCTGCTGCCTATATGAAGGATTTCTCTGATCCCGCTGTGGGAGAATTATCTCATTTCCAAGAACAAAGTACAGTAGCTGAGCAGCCACAGATGTCATCTAGTGATCTGATGTCACAAAGAGACACACATCACCAAGTGATTTAAATAGTAACATCCCCCATTCATTCTGAATCATCTCTTTTCACATTTGTTCTTCATGATGCTTTCTTCAACAAGTCATTACTCCCAGTACGCCTCATTTGTTACTTGATTTTCCCTAATGATCTGTGAGTCCTGAAAGCTGGGATAATAGCTCTTATGGTTCTACAGTATATGGCATCATTCCAACAGGTGTACAGGGCCGTTTCTAGGCTAAATTGCACTCAGGGTGGGGTGAACCCCCCAATTTTAACATGTTGCACCACGCCGTGATGCATCGCATTAGAATTAACCAGTTCCTGACCGGGCGACCCCATTACCTTCCTTCCTGATCAGGCACATTTTCCTTCCAAAGTACACGCAGGTTTGAACACTATAGCACTTTCTTACACTCGGTTAATCAACAAAGTTTCTCGCATTTTGTTGTGATATATAAGACCTTTTTTTTATTTGTTACGTTAGTTTTTTTCTTCATATCAAGGAAAATGTGACAAAAAATAAAAAGTCTGTTTTTCACATTTTTGTGTCACTATTCATATATAGGTTTGTCAAGGACGGAGCTGAAAGTTGCAGCTTGGGCTGTCAATTGTTTTTTTTTTGTTTTTTTTCATATTATACCCCCAATAAGATCAGAAAATGACCATAAGGAGAATTTTTACATATTTTTTTTTTTTTTGCTGATTTCCCCTGTATCTGCAGCTGATATATTGGCTTTAATTACATGAGAAATACAGCCCCCAGCAATGACTGCAGAGCTGATCTTAGACTAATAAGACCCATCAGCTTCTGAGGTGAAATAGCCCGGGCATTCACATGGCCCCTGGGCCCGAGAAGCAGGAAGCCTAAGGGCTCCATGCTAATCTGTGTATACACCATTGTATATACAACGATCAAGACCTCCTCAGGGGAACAGCACTTCGGACTTGTGGGTGTAGGGTATAAATTCCAGATTAAGGGCGACATGTATGAACGGGGCTGCGCCAGATATCTGGCGTCTTTTCAGCTGTGCTGAAATCCCTACCGCACGCCACTCCTGGGCGCATTGTAATGCTTTGTAATGTGCCTCAGATCGGGGGAGGGGGGAGGGACGTGTGGGAGGCGGGACGCACTAGAACCGTACGAAGCTACATATTTATAGCTTCGTTACGACATTTCTAGGCGCATTACGACATTTCCTGAGCCAGAAATGTCATCCTAGTGCTAGGATGTGCCTGATTTATGATTTAGAGCGGATTCACAAATCAGGTGCATTCTAGGCTATTTTTATGCGCATAAAAATTGTAGCCTGGGTGACAAAAATCATACATGTCGCCCTAAATGTCTGCAGTTCAATTAAACCAAATTCACTGCTTTATAGAGATTCTTGGTGCTCCAAGTTTGGTTTAGTAGAACATCAGGGAGTCCTTATTGATATACTGTTACACATGGGTACTATACACAAGTTTGAATGAGGCATAATAATAGTACAAGGTTATGTACTAAGTACATAACTATAACATTTAGAAAATATAAGCTCTCCACCAGCGGGTGATGTTCAGTGACCTTCTTCATGCAACACCACAAAAGCCCAAAAATTTATTGCTTGACATCATCTATATGAAAGTGTGACACAAGAGCAAACATTTGGTTTATGTTGAGCCCATAGACAAATATGGTATGGTATAGTATGGTATGGTATATATATATATATATTTTATATATATATATATATATTAATATATATATTATAATATATAATATATTATTCCTGGTACAAAAAAAAATGAAAAGTAACCGCCAATTGTAGCATATTATGGTTTAAATCCTTCCTGCAAATTTTAATGGGCTGAGACAAGTAAATGTGCTTGGCTGTATCCATTAAAATCAATGGAGGGAAGTGCACATGTGCAGTCTCCTCTCCGCTCTGTGCAGCCACCTCTCCGTTCTGTACAGCCACCTCTCTGTTTTGTGCAGCCATGGCACAAGTAGGTACAGAGAAAGGGGGCGCAGCTAAAGACTCACGGGCCCGGGTTCAAAACTTCAGCTCTGGGCCTCCCTACTCCCAGACACTGTCTGTGGACCAGTACTTTTCAACAGCAGGTTCCCTACTTGACCTGACAGATGTCTGCTGTGTAGCGCACTGCATAAAATTATTTGTATTAAAAGGAATTGTCCAATAGAAGAAAATTTATTTCAAATAGGACCAAAGAAAGACAAGTTATACAGCCAAAGTATCTGTCCCTCTCCTCCCCCCCCCCTCCTCCCCCCCCAAAAAAGGAAAAAATGTTGTGGGGTGACCAGGGAAAAAAATGCAATTGTGCATTTGTTGTATGGGGTTTAGTTTATGTTGAAGCTTAGGGCTTGTTCACACAGCGTTTTTGTGATCCGTTTTACGGATCCGTTTTTACGGATCCGCAAACGGGGTCTAACAATGTCAGTGTGATTAACATTGAGTTCAATGGCAAAAAGCCATCGGTTTTCCCACGGGAGATCACCCCA
>JAODAL010073643.1:0-14666 GCA_025379985.1 Phyllomedusa bahiana
GCCGTACTCAGCGAAAACCCGGGCCCAATCCACCCGAAATAAACCCGTGTGAACACGGCCTTAGGGCTCGTTCACATGGCTTATTTCGCAATGGATTTACAGCCGTATTTACGGCCGCAAATCCGTTACAAACAAGTAACTGGCCATTTAATATTGGTTTTAATGGGAAATACGTGTCGTAGTTCAGACGGCACGTATTTCCGTGCCGGATTGCGGCCGTTATCCGTCCGGAAAAACAATGTGCATGTCACTTATTTCCGGACGGATTCACCCCATATATGAATGGGGATATGAAATCTGTCGGGAAATCAGTGCCAAATACGTGCCACACTTATTTGCAACTGATTTCGGAACGTATTTACGTCGGAAATACGACATGAATCAGTTCTGAAATCAGCCGTGTGAACATAGCCTTACAATGCAGTTCTTGGTTTTTAGCCTCCACAGGTGAAACCAGTTGAAAATTCAGTTTGGGAAATTAAGCAGTTGTCAGCCTGATCCCACAACTATGAACGTCATCATGTAATCTGGACCTCACACATACACGGAGATTACGTTTGGTATTGGTTTAGTGTAAATGTGGCCCTGGAACCAGTAAGGCTATGTTCACACGGGTTAACTGCGGGGCGTAATTACGCCCCGCAGTTACGCCGTGTGGCTGGGGAGGTAGCGGGGGGCCGGCACCTTGCCGGCCCATAGACAATCACTGCTAGCGGCGGTATACGCCGCTGTAATCACATGTCAATTATCTCCCCGCCCGGCGTATTCGCCGAGCAGGGAGAGGAGACGTAATCCATAGTTCTATGAGAACTGTGAATTACCGTAATGAATGAGCCGTTTTCAGCCCGTAATTGGCGCACTTCGGCGCGTAATTACAGACCGAAATACGGCCCATTTTAAGCCGTGTGAACATGGCCTTAAAGGTTGTGCACCTGCTGTACACAATTCTCTTTAGACACTGTATGGTTGCCTTAGCAGAAGTAGCTCCCCACAACCCTATGTGAGATCAGGCAGGTGATTGACACGAGCGGGAGCTTTAGGGTGCTCTCACACAGTGCGTTTTTGGATTTTTTTAAAGAAATGCACAGCAAACTCTTTATTGCTGTGCATTTCTGTGGGGGAGAAGAAAAAAAAAAAAAAAAAAACATGCACCAAAAATGTACTGTGTGAAAGCCCCCCCTAGGGGGTGTTCATACAGCGTTTTTGGATCCGAAAAAGTTGGACGCGGCAGGATCCTATCATTTTAGGTAGGGCTCCTGCTTCATCTTTCAGACCAAGACCCCGCTCTGATGAAGAGTGGACAGCCCTCATATCTGAGCTGTTTAGCCCCTTAGGCCCGGTTTACATGGCTTATTCAAGCCGTAATTGTGGGATGGATTTCGCCCGCAATTATGGCTTGAATAAGGGGCGGGGGTCACAGCTCCCCGGCCCCATAGACATGCATTATCCACGGCGTGTATCAACCATAAATAATGTGCATATCACTTTTTCCCCCCGCGGCGGATTCGCCGAGCGGGGAGGAGAGACGGAATCCATAGTTCTCTATGACAACTGTGGATTACTGTAATGGCTGGGACGGATTCCAGCCGTATTGCAGCACAGTACAGCGCGCAATACAGCTGGAATCCATCCCTGCAATAAGCCGTGTGAACGGCCCCTTAGGAACTGTTGACACAGCTTATTCTGACATGGTTTTCGGAGCGTTTCCTCGCCCAAAACGCTTCCAAAACGCCCCCAGTTCATTTAATTGATTCCTATGTAAAACCTCATTGTTCACACACGAGGTTTTTACACGCTTCTTTGGAAGTGCTGAAAAAGTAGTGTCATGTCAATTCTTGACACACTTGTTTTAGGCGCATTTTTGGTGCTCCTCCCCTCCCCCATTGACACCACCTGTGATGTGTTCCAAGGGAGCTGATGGGTTTACATGGTCGTGCCAGAGGTAGGGTACAGTAGGATGCCTGGCACTGTTACACCGACAAGTATAAGATAATGCACTACAGAACTAAGGCAGTGTATTATATGAGCGATCAAATGATTGCATGCTTAAGTTAACTGGTGGGACAGGTTAAAAAAAAAAGTTTAATCCCTTAACTGCCCACCATCTTTTGCCATTGCTGCAGAATGGGAGTTTTGTGGTTCCCATCCCCTGCTCCACTGGGCAAGTCGGACTCCTGGTGACCCGATGGAGCAGGGGAACATCTGTACAGTCAGCCCTGGGGATCTAGAGCAACCGTGTGCTGCCCTAAAACTGCCTGTGTCAAACTGACACAGATTGTAATCTATGAGCATATGAATATGCCATTACTAATTGTTAAAAAAAAAAAAAAAAAAAAAAGTATAAAATAAAATAAAGTTATTGTGCATATATTTCACAACAAAACTACACATTAGACACCTACACAACCATAATAACCTGTAGAATTAATCTAACAGGTTATTTAGTGTAAAATGTGAATGATGAGCTCTCTCCTGAGCAGATAAGAGGTAAGGAACTCACTTCTTGGCAAAACCCCTTTTAACTATAACCCTCAAAAATACAAACTTCTCCCATATAAAACAAGTCCTCACTCTAACACAGCACTTGCAAAAAACTACAAAAAATTTTGGGGCGGGTTTTTTTTGCCAAGAATGTTTCCCCCACCTAACGGCTGTCTACAGCTTAAGAAAAGGGGGCGTTGTGTTTCGGTTTTAAAAAAAAAAACAAGTACCTTCTCTGTGATGTCACACCCCCCTCCCATGCCGTTCCTGATAGCTCTGATAAGAAGTGCAAAAAAGCAATGCCCCCAAAATCAGCTCCTGGTCGTAGCAAATGAAAAAAAGTCGGGAAACAAAGGGGCATTTAGTCGGCTGTAGCTCTCCAGGCCTCACTTTTTATAATCACTTTTTTAAAAAGTGATTAAAAAATATTTGGAAGATCCCACTTAAATTTTACATCGGGAAAAAACTCCTTTAAGTACATTAGAAAGACATAAGTTTAAAAAAAAAAAAGTTTTGGGATTTTTTTTTATATAGAAAACAAAACCCATTCATAATTGGAATCACTACAACTATAAAGACCCAAACTACAAAATGATCACATTATCTTACATGGTGAACAGCTGCCAAAAAACCCCCTTTTGTACCTTTTAAAAGGTTGCAAAAAAACTAAAAATCTTCCCCAAAAAACAACCTCTTTTAGATGTCAGAGAACTAAAAATGTTAAAGGTCTTGGAATAAGGAAACAAACATTTTTATTTAAGGTCTTCCCCCTTACCGAAAACAGCTTTGCTACTGCGATGGCCCTGAAAGTGGCCAGGGAAAGCCGATTTTGCATTGTGAAAGGTAGTTCACACGATATACTGCGGGGCGTATATACATATGTTATCAGGGAATGCGCCTAAGGCCCGTTCCCACATGGATTTGTGAGCCGGATTGCCTCGCAAATCCGGTGTGAATGGGGGCGGGGCCCCATTTCCCCGGCCCTATAGATGCCCTTTCTACGGCACTACGCGCCGTAAATAATTTTTAGCACTTCCCCCCCCGTTGGGAGGGGAACAAAGATTATATATGTGTGATCCTTTGTTTTTCCTTTTTAATGATTAGTTTTTTTTAATATTCACACAAAAATATAATATAATAAACACATCTTGTATAGTACAGCATGAAAAGCTGTAGGTATATCTTTTGTTTTAATTGTTAAAAAAAATGGCGCCTATAGTAGTTTGTATGATGTCTGTAACCCAAGATGGCGCCTAGTCAGAAGTTACACCCGTGTTCAGACATCCTGAAGCTGTGAGGGTGGCCCATAGTAAGGGTGCCATAGCCCACAACCAGCTACGTGATCCCTTCTTACTAACATTTTCAAAGAGGTATAAAAACCACATTTTGGAAAAAAAATCAGAAAGACTTTCACAGCAACAGGGCAGTTGTTGATTTGTTTTCCGGTGCCCTTTTGTTATTTTAAGATAATTTAAAACCCCCAAAAGGGAAGGATAGCCCCTTTGGGCTACTATCTATTACAGATGAGCCTGCAACGTAGGCATGGGCTTAGATCTGATTTATTGACCGAAAACTGAACTGGGGCTTCTATGGCGGACACAGAGAGAGATAAAGGCGCCACCCTCTTTGAATATCTGCCCGGGGTAAGTAAGGTTTAAACTTTGCTTATCCAGCGGGATTGCCACCTAGGGGGAGTTGTACTTTTTTATTGGGTTTAAGTTAGATCCGCTGAAGGGTAACGATTGGCCCATGCTATTGAACCAGACCTGTAAAATTTAAAACCCCCTTTGGGGGGTATTTTCTTTTTTATGTGATGAAGTTTTGGAACTGATTAAAAGCAAAGCTGGGACGAAAGGTGTTTAACCATTTAAAAACAGAGCAAAAAATTGCTCTGGGGTTATGAAAAACCCCCGGGGGTTAACGGGGGGGTCTCGAAGTCCCTGCCACAGAGAGCAGAGGAAGGTTGTTATTTTGGAAAAAGGAAAAAAAAAAAAAAAAAAAAAGCTTTGTGATATAAAAAAAAAAAAAAAATTTGAGAATTCATTTGATGGTGGAACATGAAGGTTTCCGGGTAGAGGAAGGCTGAGACAGCTTGCCGAAATCGGTTTTTTTTAAAACTTTTTGATAAAGCTGTCGCGTCGATCTGTCATGTTGCCCCTTGCAGAAAATAAAAGTGAGCATGTGATGTAGAAACAAAGAAAAAAAAGGGAATTTGGATGTGAGTTTTGAGTTTAGTGCACAGCGCCATCTGCGGTTTTGAGTGTAAGAAATTGATAAGATCTCATTGTTATGGAAGAATAAGTGAAGTAGTTGAAAAATTTGCAAGAGGTGAAGGTGATTTTACCTCAGAAAGTATTTGTGATAAGAAAAGGGAAATGTCTGAGGGTTTTTTTTAAAATACGAAAAGGAGGTAATTAAAGGGGATTTGGAATGTTTTTTTGATGGGAATGCTGGTACAGGTAATTAGATGGATCATAAAGAAGGGGGGGGGCCCCTGGGGGCAGTGCTATGTGTTCATCCCCCCAGGAGAATTTTGAAACAAAGGAAAGTGTGAAATTTGCCGCGCCTGTAATGGGGGGGGGTTTTGGGGGTGGAGAGCAAAGTCAGGGGTGTAGACAAAACTCTGCAAAAAATTAGGGAAACCACGCCCCAGAAACAGCCCACCTGTGTCACAAGTCCCCTCCCCCCTGTAACCAACCTACTGCTCCAGCCCGCCCAGTACACCCGCTACCTGAACCTTTAGTGCCACTGCCCCCCCCCTGTCACTTCTACTCCAGCCCCGCCTACTGCCCCCATCGGATTCACACCCTCTTCCTTCTGGGGAAAATGCCCGCCCCTTCCTGGTCACCACTTTTCACTTCCTGGACCAAGATGGTGGAAATAGTACGTTGCCCAATTATGAATGCAGTCTGGGGATATGTGGGACAACCCAGCCACCCTACAGGGAAAAACCTCAGGTACTGGGAGGAGAAGAACAGTGGGAGCAGGCCTAACAGCATGAGGATGACTTTGGACATGAAAAAGGAAAAAGGGGCGGATGACCATAGGAAAATTCAAGCAAAAGTCTGCTTGCTGCTGGGGGGGACCACCCTGACCCACGCATTGCACACCCCGGGGGAAAGACATGGAGGAGAAGTCAGCTGACCAGGGGGAAGGGCCAGGAATTGACACGGCAGCCCCCCTTTACTCCCCGGCCTCACTGAAAAGGGAGGGGGGTGCAAGGCCCCCGAACTATTAATTAATTCCCCGATCAAGCCTCGTCTTAAAAAGGGAAAAATTACTGGCCCCCTAGAAACAACCTATGCCCCTTTACAGAAAGATTTATGGCCTTGTCAGGGGTTTAAAAAACGGGGATTCAGAGGGGCCCATTGGGCCAAACCCTCATAAAAGCCTCAGATAGATGAGGTCACTGCGCCTCCGAGTGTAATTTGGAACAGCTGAAACAATGGGGGGGACAGATTTAGTCAGGCAATGACACTGACAGTTTCACTCGGGATAAAGGGAAGCAGGAAGGAAATATCATGCAGGGTAACTCAGATGTTCTCTGTTTTGGGGATTTTCTTCCCTTTGAGAACCACTGCTGGGATGCGACCAGTCCCTTTTGTGGATGGCCTGCTGGAAACCCTTCAAGAAGCAGATAAAGATGGTTGGCCTGAGTAAAAGACTTCCTTTGAGGGGTGCTTTATTGCAAAAGCATCGAAGCAATCTGCCTGGGGGGATATGTGTGTTAAAGCCTGCCCCTGTGAGGTGGCTGCCGCATATGGGACCCTGGACCTAAAACCCAAGCCCCCGCTTACTTGCTTGAACGCACAGAGGGGGGACACGGGCCCTCCTGAAAAACAAAAAGGAGGAACCCAAGCCAGATACTGGCCCCCTGCTCCTGAGTCTGTCCTTTTCCTGAGCCCAGCATCCATAGGACAGGGAAAACCACCTTTGCAAATTTGGTATGAGGCATGAAACAACCCCTTCCATTTTTGATAAATGTTTAGAGTCCTTCCAGAAGCTGAAGAAAGCTATTGCCAGGCCCCTGCACTAGGCACCCTGGCCTACCAGAAGCCCTTAAGCTTTTTGTATGGGAAAAGGGAAAGGACATCCCCTGGGAGTTCTAGAAAGGGCCCATGGAGCCGAAACAGCCCCATTGGGGAGATATCTGCAAGACTGGACCCAGTGAAAGGGGGGGACCTTCCAGTTTACAGACTGTATTTGCAGCCCAATGCGTGGACAAGACAGCGGATTCAATTGGACACCCCTCACCTTCTGGCTCCACGTGACATCTCCCCATTCTAAACCCATGGCTTTCCCCTTACAAAAAAGCTTTCCGGGCTTTCAGTGTTCTCTCCCCTGCCAGATAACGTCACCGCTCGCTGTTGTGTTTTTTCATCCAGCTGCCTTATTCCCCCTTTTCAAGGGGGGAATAGGATGAAGAGGTTGGAAAATCCGGTGCACATGAAAAAAGCCCTGATTGTTTGAAGACATAGATGGAGATTTTCCCTTTGAAACCCGGGTATGGTTCTTTTTTTGGATGGGTCCAGATTTGCAGACGTGCAGGACGTTTCACACGGATATGCCGTGACCACATCCCCGCTGTTTTGGGGGGCGAAGTTGCCATCCCCTAAGTCAGCCCAAGAAGCGGGGCATATGTTTGGCAAGGGCAAAAATGGCCAAAAAAAATGTAAGACAAAACGCTTTTGGGGTCGCCCTGATTTGGACCATTTGGAAAGCACGAGGATTTCTCACCTGCGGAACCCCAGTGAAACATGGACAAGCCATTCAGGGCCTGAGGATGCATGCTG
Source organism: Phyllomedusa bahiana (assembly GCA_025379985.1). NCBI lineage: Eukaryota > Metazoa > Chordata > Amphibia > Anura > Hylidae > Phyllomedusa > Phyllomedusa bahiana. The sequence goes on from JAODAL010073643.1 coordinate 7,275, forward strand.
CTGCCCCGGGAAATGACCCTATAAGGAACACATGGAAGCTGAATACAGAAGACGAAAACCACTCGGTACCAAAGGGGCCAAAAGGCCGCCCGGAGGTGAGAAAAGGGGGAAGCAAGTAGCTGTCAGTGGTGCAGGGGGAAACTCACCCCAACTTGCAAGGAGACTGCTGGCCAAGATCAAGAAAAAGCTCCACTGGAAGGAAAGGAAAGCTGGAAAAAAAAGAGAGCCAAGAAAAAAAGAAGAAAGGGTTAGGGTGGGAGGCGACCCCGCTTGCCCCGGGGGGCAAAACCCAGCTGTAGTGAATGGGGAAGAACTGGACTCTGAAGCACAGTGCTAAAGTGGGGAAAAGAAACAGTCATGCCCGACCAGACACCCGCCCATGCTTGGTTTGAGAGGCACATGCCCCCGGGAAAAGTTTTGCTTTCTCACCCCTTTAATCCTGTTAGGCAGGCACCCGGGTTTGTTTTATTTTTTCCCCAGGAGTTTTAGCACAAAACGATGCTATGACCCTTTTGTGCGCGTGGTTAAAGAGTTGTCGCTAATTATTTTTTGAGTTTCCATTCCCAAACCCCGTTGCTGCCATAAAAACTACAGCCCCGGGACTGGGTTACGGAAAGAAGTTTGTGTGTAAAAACCTAGAGCCGAGGTTTAGGGGCCGCACCAAATCCCGCTGATCACACAATCTGTCAAGGTGGGAGGAAAAGCCCAACCGATCCACGCTTCCCCACTGCAAAAATCCTCCCCGCCCCAGAGATGAGGGAGCTGCGTTTACTATGTTAAGTAGTTAGTTGCGTTAACTCTTGGTCAGAACCCATGCAAAAAATTTGGTGTGGATGGAAAAGTACTGGGGACCCCCTTTTCTTTACTTTTGGGGGTGTGGGTTGGAAACGGGAAAGACTATGGGGTAAGACCCAGACTCCCTAAAGAGGGAAAAAAAACGTGGGGAAAACCCCAACTCCTAGGATGAGGTTGATAAAAACCGGACCTGTCGAGAATAGGAATCCAGGGGGAAAAAAAATGCCCTAACGCTAACTATTTAAACCCCTAGGACGATGGAGGCATTATGTCCTGGGAGCCATATATAAGTGAGGGGTCGGAAGATAGGACACAGTGAGAGCCCGGGGAAGGAAAGCCTCCCCCAAAAGGGCCTTCAACCCCCATGTGTATATTATGCAAAGGAGGCCCCAAGGGGGGGGCCCTGATGGTTTTAAAGGGAAAGGGGCCAAGGGCCCGGGGGGGTTTAAACTCTCTACCGTAATATGTCCCCCCAAACAGGAGAAGAAAAAAAAGCGTAACTACCGAAGGGGGAGGCACTGTGGGGCCCTTAGAAAGTCAAAGATTCCAGAAAAAGCGTAAACCCGGGATAGACACCCTGGGAACAAATTTTTTCTTTATGGTTTAAGGGTTGGGGGGGGAATGCTTTCCCGAAAAGGGATTCCAATTATTGTGTTGCAAAAACTGCTCAAAATTTTTTTGTGTTCTCCCTTGTTTGAGGGAAATATTTGTGAAAGCTTTTGGGCCAACTACCCCTTTAAGATGAACATTGTCCACAGCCTGGGCCCCATGATGACAGCAACATACCACACCCTTATCGTCCAAAGCCCGACACCGATGATTGGCATTAAGACCCATTCCAGAGAAAACCATTGACGAGAATTCCGGAAAGTCATTACTCCCTTCTGCAACCGCACTTCATCAAAAAAATTAACCATAGAAGTGTTGGGGGAGGGGCGTAACAGGGACTTTGGGGCCCCTTATCGGGGCGAGGTACTTCCCAAAGAAAGAATAGGGGAAAAAGGAATAGGGAAGAGGATAGGGAGAGAAAAAAATAGAACAAAATCCAAGGGGGGAAGGTTTTTGGTGGGAACAAAGATTAAAATATTGTGATCCTTTTTTCTCTATTTTAATGATTTGTTAGTATATACTTACACTACATAAAAAATTTTAAAAGGCCCAAATTTTTTAATACAGCATGTAAAAGCTGAGGTATTCTTTTTTTATTAATGTGTTAAAAAAAATGGCCGCCTATAGTAGTTTGTATAGTCGTCGTGTAATCCCAAAATGGGGCCTAGTAGAAGTTTTCCCCTGTGTTCAGACATTCCTGAAGTTGAGGGTGGTCCCAAAATAAGGACGTGCCAATAGACCCTCACAGCCAGCACATGTGATGCCTTCTTATCTACTCATTTCAAAGAGATAAAAAACCACCATTTTGTGAATAAAAAACAGGGAAAGCACTTTCACAAAAAAGGGTGTTGTGATTTTTTTTCTCGTGGGCCCCTTTTTTTTTATTTTTTAAGGGGAAATTTAACCCCCCCAAAGGACGGATGGGCCCCTTTTAGGTACTCTCTATTACACCCCCCCGGCGGGGTTCGCCGAGCGGGGAGGACGACGAAACCATGTTCTTATGAAGCAGTGGATTACCCTAAAAACTCCCACGGATTGGCGCCGTACGCAGCGCAAATCCGGCGCGGAGTACCGCCCAAACCGGGCCCAAATAAGCCGTGTGAACGAGGCCTAATATGCGCGTATCCTCACCGCGGGGGGAGGGGTGGGGGTTGGCGGCAGGCCGCTGGCCCCATTGACATTCATTACTCGCTTCACGTATCCGCCGCAAATAATTGACGTCACGTATCTCCCCGCACGTTCAATACAATCGTATTAGTGGGGAGAGGAGGCGTAATAGAGAACTATGGATTACCTTGATTTTGCCGCGCATCTCGACTATATTAGCGCGCAAACACGTGGCGAAATTACCCTGTGTGAAGTATTTTGGTCGTGCAAAAGTAAGACACAAAAAAAAAAAAAAAAATCACTATTACAATACCATAAATCAAACTGACCTATAGAATAAAGTTATCTGCATACTTACTATATGGTGGATGGCACAAATTTAAAATGCAAACCCTTACTAAAAGGAAAAAAAAAAAAAAATAAAAAAAAAAAAAAAATGAATGGCAGAATTACTGCTGACAAATAGATGTACCCAAAATTTATGCTATTTAAAATTAAACCCAGCTTAAAAAAAAAAAACAAAAAAAAAAAAAAAAAAACCCGTCCTTAAGGGGTACACTGCATTTTTTAAAAACTGAACGTGTGAAACCCGCCTTTAAAGGGTTGTCACATTAAACGAAACATTTTTTAAACGTTATGTTTTCTCCCGTTTATTTTGAATTCAGGGGCATGTTCACTGACCTGCAGTGGGGAGCTGGCGAGGACAACAGGTCTGTAGCTATAGCAACCTGAGGAGCTGATGCAGCCCATACAAGAGGGTATATTTAGGAAAAGGGAGGACACTATTAATGGACATATATTGCAAAGTGACTTGTTTTTGCAAGATCTTTAACATAAAAAGCAATCCTCATAGTGAGACAACCCCTTTAAGCAATTGGTAAGATTTATTTTAGTTCGATTAGAAAAGAGTACTGATAATCTATCCTAACAAGACATCAGGGCACACAACTCTTACCTACTGGTCTGAAGTCTGTGTGTGTTTAAAGGGTGTGACCACCTGCTAACTTCCTGGCACATTGGCCACAGCGAATGCAGGGGTGGCCACGCTTGCGCAGCTCTCTCCATTCTTGTGGAGGTGTGCTTGGTGTTTCCATAGTAGCACGGAGTACCCCATTAACTCCACATGCATCAGCTTTTAGTCACATGTGTATTAACCCAGATCTAACCAGCCATAGCTTAGCCAGTCCATTGAAAGACACTAGTTAAACCCTTTGTTAGTAGTTTCAGAACTTACAACTAAAATATATCAGAAGTCCCCCCAACCTGCTTCCAGCATAGGAAGGCTATCTCCACAGCAAATGATAGAAGGCTGTTGGAGTTTGGACGGCAGTATAACATCACTGTACCACAGTTTTTTTTGCTGCAGGTTTGCACAGGAAGCCCCCGTCTGTTTTCAGTTTTCCCCCCAGCCCGTTACCCGGTGGGGCCGTTCACAAGGCTGTGGACCAAAACCGGCCGGTATTTGACCTGTTTTGCCTCCGTCCCCACGGCCGCAGGGGGGTTGCGGGGGGGGGGGGGGGCTTTTCTCCGCGATGAGCCGAGAACAGCCCTCCCGTTGACATGCACATGTTCCGTCCGGAAACCAGACGGAAGATTGTGCATGTTCAATGTTTTGTCGCCGGTCACAAAACCGCCGGGTGGAAAGCCCGTGCAGTGGGGACTGCTGCACGGCTTTTCCATAGAGCACAGTTGTGCTCATTTTCGGCCGGTTTTTCAGCCAGTCTGAAAAACCGCAAACCGCCTGAAAAACCGGCCGAAAACCCGTGCTGTGGGGACATGCCCTGACTGTTCCATCTTCCAGTGGTTTAGAAAATCCGTGCTGTTTAGACTACATCTCAGATTTTCTATTGCGGTCCACGGGCAAAGGATTATAGTAGGATTTTTGCAAACAACGAATCTGCTTACAAATCTGACTGTAATCCTTTTGCGGGGATTGTTCACAGAGTTTTGACACCTGCAAATAAGTGTCAAACAATGTACGAGGAAAGCTCTCATTGACAGCAGTGTAAAATAATCATCGTCTTTCAGATGTTTTCCGCTTTTAGACGCAGAGAAATAAAAAGCAAAAGGACGGAAACTGCGCGTTCCAGTCTGCAGGTTTCCTTTTTGGCTTTCCCAACGATTTTATTGGCGGAACATATATCGTTGAATCCACCTTAGCTTCATTCAAACCACCCTTCACGCGCCGCGATAATGAATTCAATGGGGCCCGGGCTCCCGCCCCCCCCCGCAACCAAAAATGTCTACAGTGTGTATGTACCACTGCAATCCCTTGTGTAAATATAGCCTAAAGGGGGGCCCCTACAAGGGTTTTTTTTAAATTTTAAAGATTTTTAAAAAACAAGCGCTTTGCAAAATATGTTCATTACAAATGTCCACTGATTTTGAGCGCCCTGTTAGATTTACACATCAGTTCTAATCCTATAGTCCCGACCTTTTGACCTTATCTTACTGGCCGCAGGTCGAATGATCATACCTTGAAGACAGGTCGGAGAAAGGAGCCCCTCCCCACAGAAGCTTCTTTAGGGAGGGGGGGGGGGGAGGAGGACTCGGCGCTTTTCCTTACGCCTGATTAACCCTGTGTGGCCTGCTTCCCCTGCCTCTACCAGATAGATGTGACAGCATGCCCTGTCTGTTACTATAATCATATTTTCCCCTTTGGGAAAACTTGACTAACAAATCTATACAGATCAGCATTTAATACTTTAGGTTCTCCTTATTAGTGAGAATCCTGATATAGAAACCCTGCCCTTGTTGTTGCGGAGATGTGAGACTTGTAACTAAGCGGGGGATATAGGAACCATGATCCCCCTCCCTTATACACACAGCTCATATTCCTCTCTACACCCTAACAGCCCTCTCCGTAACAGACCTAGGAGGCCACACAGGGGGAACTCTGAAGCAAACCCCCCCCCCCCGTATAAAGTTACGTGCGCCTGTGTGCTATGGAGGGGGGGGGGGGGAGCAGAACAACAGACCAAAAAACAGGCCCCTCATTCAGCTTTCCGGACCTGACAGGGTGAAGCTGTAATAGACAACCCTTTAAGAGGGGGGGGGGGTGAAAAATCAGTACATAACTGAGGCGCACTATAAAAACAGGCACCCCAGTTACAAAAGGAACTTATGGGCGTGGCTGACTTTTAACATGGATCACCCCCAGAAAAACCAAGGGCCAGCATGCCCCGCTCACATGAGATACGAACGTTAGCTGAAATCTCAAAAAAGGGGACAGACAGCAAAACAAAGTAAAAACGTTCCCTGCATTCCAAAACTAAAAAAAAAAAAAAAAAAAAAAAAATTTTTGCTGGAATTACATTTAATAAATTTACCTGTTCCGACTTACATACAATTTCAACTTAAGAACAAACCTACAGTCCCTATCCTGTTCATAACCCGGGGACGGCCTGTATTCACAAAACACAAACAAAGTAGTAAGAATATAAATTGTTTATTGAGTACATCTAAAAGAAAAATAGAACCAATACAAAACAGATCAAAGATAAACGCCAACACTGCCTGAAACGTAACATATGGGATGCGTACCGTAAATATCTGAATGTCCATGGGCCAGAGGAATCGTTCAGCACAACGTGTGTCGGGTCATGCACACCTGCCGGATACACCAGGTTGCTGAAGATTCTTGGGTCCACTTCTGTGTAAGCACTGACTGTACACATCCCACATGTGGGCACATTTCAGGCAGTGTTGTTATCTTTGATCTATTTTGTATTAATTGTTTTTTTAGATGTATTCAATAAACAATATAAATTCTTACCATTGCTGTGTACTCATCAGCATAGGCACAGCAGGCTCACATCCAGACTAATGGCATCCAATACAGCCAAGCAAGATTTCATCAACTACAATCAAATTGCCATAATGCTACCATCTGCGGCTATCCTGTCACCTCATACCAATGTGGGCAGTCAGTGCTTGCAGACACTGGCACCAGTGGGTCACCTTATGTTGGCAAGTCCTGCCCAGTACTGTACCCACCACCCTAGCAACACAACACAGTTCACATAAATGTCTCATCCTCATTTCCTAGGGACTCTGTTTCAGAGTCTAGAAGAGCAGTAGGACACAGCAACTTATTCGTGTTGAACATTGCCCTCATAGATTAAGGGCCACAGTGAGGCGATCCATAGAGTGATAACGTAAATGACCAGAAATATTACCACCAGCTATGACAGTATTTCACCAAATACAGCCAGGATACAACCCTGATCCGACCCGCTGGCTCTCCTGCCCGTATTCTCCACCAAATTGCTTAATAGAGGTTTCATGCATGGGCAGAAGGATAGCCAGAACGGCTGCTGTAGTGCCCAGAGATTGAGGGGGTCCACATAGGTACAGGAATGAGTAGTTGGTGGCTTTCTGCTCTCCAGCAGCACTATGTAGGTTCCCCAATATATGGTAGTATTATTTGTACCTCACATTTTGCTATGGGGGTCCTAAGAGTTTTAGGCAGAGGTTGCCATGATTAAGTGCACATAGTGCTTGAAACACATAAGCCATCACCGGTCTTCTGCTGGATATTTTAGCATGTGAAATAAAGGATTTCTATGTTACAAGGCTGCTGGGTCAATGCACAGTTTTCCTCTGTGTCCTAGGAGTTTCAGGTACACCCCTGGGGTCATGAATACCTCACAGCCCAGTACCCTGCTGAAGGATCACCACCAACCCCAGCCCTAAGATTTCATACAAGTATCACCCCTGTAGCCCTCTAACCCCTCAGCACATGGGCAGCATGTAGTGTGGATGGGCATCCTGACCAGCCCCTGTGCCCATCACCCTGGAGCCTGCCAGTGCCCCATCATGAATGGAGACGAGGACTGTACATGGAGCTCCGTGCAGGGGCATCCCCCCCCAAACACCTGA